>SJYV01007504.1:0-16383 GCA_006410875.1 Neotragus pygmaeus
TTTTTTTTTTTTTCTCTTTACCGTCTTTCTTCCCTTAATCCCTTCTCCTGGGAACACTCTATCAATGAATCACATTCAAAGGAATCCCCTTCTCAGATTCTGTTTCTAGGAAACCGACCTAAGAACATAAATGTTCACTGTTACTGTTATTGTTGTTATCATTAAGTTCAAGTGTTCTGATTTAAGGAAGATAAACTTGTAGGTTTCCTTGGTCATATCTAATGAAAGAACTACACAATCTCCCAGTAAATCTCTATGCATCTTTTTTTTTTTCCTTTCAGCTAAACTCTTCATAATTTTAATAAGCATACCAGGTCTTATTTCTTGGCAAGGTTTTACTAACAGATATCTTGTTGTTCATCAAGGGCTAGTTATCAGTGCACTTTAACAAGCAATTGTTGGAAGTTTAGTGTGAATGCTTTTGCATGCAAAGTCCAAAACCTAAGTTGAACCTGTGCCACAAACTATCACAACTTGTTGGGAAAATGCTGGTCTCTGTCTTGATAGAGTTTACAATTCAATAAAAAATAATTTAAAAACCCCTTAGTAAAGCAAGAAATTTAGGTGGTATTTCAAAAAGAGTTAGAAATGACCTTTATATCTAGACACAGGGCTCCTGAGATTTAAAAAATGCCCTCTGTAGTGTCAAACATTCCTCAGGGAAAATAACAACAGCTATTGTCACCCATTTGTACTGTTGGAATTCACTTACTTGGAATCCTTTGAGTTGTGGATTGTGAGAGAATGCCAGTTTACTACTGTTTCTATTATAAATACTCTTTTCTTTGTATTTTGTTTTGCTAAAGGTGTTTTGAGTTATATGCATATGCATTTTTATTTTGTCTCAGTGACATATAACTCTTAAGCAGAACTCTGCTGCTTCTGACTCTAGATAATAAACATAATGAAAATACATGTCTCAAAAACTTATAAAAAGAAGAATTAGTACTTTGTTTTGTTCAACCAAGATAACTGAAACTATGTAACACAGACTGTCTTTGTATTAAGATGATTCAATTTGTAAAACATATGACAAATGTCCTCTCTTGCAGTTTTCACAACATCTTTAAAAATATCTTGATTCTCTGGGCTCTAACCAAGTGTCAGTTAGACAACTTTCTTTTGCTGTTGCTCTCAGGATTCTTGCTTCTGGCTAAGTTTTAGAGCTGAAATATTTGACACTTGTAGAAATTAAACCCAGATGTACAAGGTTCACAAAGAATCTGCACTGTACCAAATTCTACTGGAATATATCAGGTCATTTATCCTAAGCCAACAGCTACCCTTACTGAACAGTTTCTGCAGGTGGCTTATGTAATCCTCAGCACAATCATATCATTTAGATATTACTATTCTATTTTATGAATATTGAAATTGAGATTCAATAATATTAGAATAGGCTTCCCAGGCGGCACTAGTGGTAAAGAACCTACTACCCATTCAGGAGTTGTAAGAGATGCGGGTCTAGTCCTTGGGTCAGGAAGATCCTCTGGAGGTGGGAATGGCAACCCACACCAGTGTTCTTGCCTGGAGAATCCCATGGACAAAGGAGCCTGGTGGGCTATGGACCATAGGGTCACTAAGAGTTGGACATGACTGAAACAACTTAGCCCACATGCACACTCACAACATTAGAATATAATTAAAGCAGTGTGATGCAAAGATAAAATATGATGACAAGATATAGGCTTAGGATGAGTCAGATTGCATTTTTCTCTAAAAATTATTAAGTGTAATTTGCCACTGGCTCACCAATTTGAGCCTCACAACTTTAATGTTGAATATGATTATAGTGATGGTAATAATTCCATCTAGTTCTAGAAGTACTAATCTTACATATAATATCTCATTTAACCTACAATTTCACCATTAATTGCATTTTACAGATGAGAGACTAAACTGAGTGAGTGAAGCCACTCAGTGGTGTCTGACTCTTTGCAGCTCATGGACTGTAGCCTACAAGGTCCTCTGTCCATGGAATTTTCCAGGCAAGAGTACTGGTGTGGGTTGCCATTTCTTTCTCCAGGGGATCTTCCCAACCCAGGAATTGAATCTGGGTCTCCCACATTGCAGAGAGACCCTTTACCGTCTGAGCCACCAGGGAAGTCCCTAGTTTGCCCACATGTACATAGGTCATTAGATCATGCATCCAACACTGGAACTATGATCTTTGTGATTCCAAAGTCCATAGTCTTATTCACTCATGGCATTGCCTTCTAATCTCTGTGTCTGTGTGTGATTGGGAGTTGGGGGAAAATGTGCAAAGTGTGTAATTCATACTTAATTCTCAAGTTAGTTCCTTTCCTTTCCCAGCTCCACCTTATATCTACATACCTTAAATGGTGCTTTGCATATAAAAACATATCACTACCTACTTGTGAGTACTTGAAGTTGTCTTGATCTCAGTCTCTATTCTAAAACTAGCAGCCAAAATAATCTTTAGATATGATCCATTTAATAACTCAAGCTGCCATATCAGCTTCCTCAACAGTGACAGTGATATGTTCAAGAGAAAAAATGACTGACCACCATTAAGGCTGTTAACCTGAGAGGGAGGTGGTGGTGGTTGTTCAGTTGCTAAGTCGTGTCCAGCTCTTTATGACACTGTAGACTCCAGCACACCAGGCCTCCCTGGCCCTCATCCTCTCCCAGAGTTCACCCAAGTTCACATCCATTGAATTGGTGATGTTATCCAACCATCTCATCCTCCACCACCCTCTTCTTTTGCCTTCAGTCTTTCCCAGCAGCAGGATCTTTTCAAATGAGTTGACTGTTCACATCAGGTGGACAAAGTATTAGAGCTTCAGCTTCAGTATTAGTCCTTTCAATGAATATCCAGGGCTGATTTTTATAGGACTGATAGGTTTGATATCCTTGCTGTCCAAGGGACTCTCAAGAGGCTTCTCCAGCACCACAGTTCAAAATCATCAGTTCTTTGCCATTCAGTCTTCTTTATGGTCCAACTCTCACATCTGTAATCACTACTTGAAAGATGATAGCTTTGACTATACGGACCATTGTTGGCAGAGTGATATCTTTGCTTTTTAATGCACTGTCTAGGTTTGTCATAGTCTTCCTTCCAAGAAGCTAGCGTCTAATTTCATGGCTGCAGTCACCAACCATGAAAGAGGGAGGTTAGATCACCTCAAATTTAACATCCCTCTAAACCTCTGTTTAATTTACTTAATAGAATAAATCACAAAAATACTTCGTAGTAACTTTGTAAACATGACCCTTTCTCTTTTGTTCATTGACTGTACAAACCAGATTTTTAAAACTGCCTACATTGTTTCTCAGAATCTGTTTTTAGCTCAGTTTTCAAACATAATCTTTCATTTATATTTCAAAGGCCAAGATACGTTCAAGTACATCTTTAAAAATTTGCAATAAGAAATTTAAAATATGAAAAAAATCTACTCTTAAAATTTAGAATTATTTATTAAATATTTATATTGGTATTTATCCTCTAATTATTCATTTTCTCATCAACTATGTATTGAACAACTACACACCAGCCATTTTTTTGGGTCCTAAGGGATATGGTGGTAAATGCAGTAGATGTAGTTTCTACTCTGGCAAGAGTACTTAATGTTGCTAATAATGACATTTTCTATCACAATGCAGGTATAAATCTGCAATGCAAATAACATTGCCTTAGTTTCAGATTCAGTTCAGTTCAGTCACTCAGTCATGTCTGACTCTTTGCGACCCCGTGAACCACAGCACCCCAGGCCTCCCTGTCCATCACCAACTCCCAAAGTTTACACAAACTCATGTCCATTGAGTCAGTGATGCCATCCAACCATCTCATTCTCTGTCATTGCTTTTCCTTTCCACCTTCGATCTTTCCCAGCACCAGGGTCTTTTCAAATGAGTCAGTTCTTCACTTCAGGTGGCCAAGGTATTGGAGTTTCAGCTTCAGCATCAGTCCTTCCAATGAATATTCAGGAATGATTTCCTTCAGGATTGACTGGTTTCATCTCCTTGCAGTTCAAGGGACTCTTGAGAGTCTTTTCCAACACCACAGTTGAAAAGCATCAATTTTTCGGTACTCAGCTTTCTTTATAGTCCAACTCTGACATCCATACATGACCACTGGAAAAACCATAGCTTTGACTAGATGGACCTTTGTTGACAAAGTAATGTCTCTGCTTTTTAATATGCTGTCTAGGTTGGTCATAACTTTCCTTCCAAGGAGTATATCCCCTTATGCTAAGTAGTAATGGATAATTAATGTTACAATTCTCTATAATTTCCTTCATGATGTCATTAATTCTAAAATTCAAAATGGTAGCTAGCCACCAGATACAAACTTTATATAAGCAAAAATCTTCATTGTCCCAATTTTTAAAGCAGTGCCATTTAATCCAATAACTTACTAAGTTTCATTATTCAAATATATTCATATCAATTATTTCTTTAGAACTGGAGGCAAAGGAGTCATAACAGATAATGGAACTGTAAAACCAAGAATGTTTACAAAGCAATTAATAAATACAAAATTGCTTATGACATGCACTCTATTAAGCAGTATCCAGTAAAAATGAAAAAAACTTATCAAACTACAAGTAAAAAGCTTAATTTAATATTAAAACAAACTAAAAAGTCCCACTGGTACAATAAAGAACAAATTATAATTATAGCTATTATATATATCTCACACTACAAGGATAACCAAAAACAGATAAGAGCAGAGATTGTGACAAATATAGCCCATTAGATGAAAATTTTATTATAAACCATAAAACATATTAAAAATTAGAGAAGATTCTGATTTTTAGGTTTTCCTTTTTATAGCTGACAAGGATAAAAACAAAAAACAAACAAACAAACAAAAAACTAGACTCCCTAAAAGAGTCACAGTATTAATTGGGTGGTGAACAAATCAACTGCTATATCCATTGTGTTCTCTCCAAATCTTTTAATCCACAGCTTTTACTATGTACAACCATTATGAGGAAGAAGAATGGTTTTCTTCTAACTTGCAGTTATATTAGAGAATGCTGAAATGAACTGCGTATGATTACTCATTGAAATTGTTTTCAAAGACTTCAGAGAGTGCAGTATGCAGTTTTATTCCCTTTTCTCATCCTTTTTTTTTTTAAAGTAATGTCACTGCAGTTATAAGAATTGAACATCTTTTCCCATAAGGGTGATCATGTTTTTATACCCTGTAGACATAGAAATATATCGTTTAAGTAATCAGCTTGTTTGTCAGGGGAGCAAAAGAAAGCTAGTCTGTTTTGTGACCCTGAATCAACTACAGCAAGTGTGATGAAAGTCTGCAATGAACAAAACCACAAAATCCAGACATTCAACTAGGACACTAGAGCCAACCTAGAACCTTTCCCCTAATTTAGAAATGGGAAATAAAATAAAGCTTAATATATAGCCAAGCTCACAGGAATGGGAAAAAAGCAGGTATCAGAAACAAATAGAAAAATATGTAAGAATAAATCCTAACTGGCATCTAGGAATACTATTAATCCATTAATCCTGAGGAAATGTTGGCAACAAAGATTCATGGAGGTAGACTATAGAGTCTAGGATCTTGAGGATGATTGTTCATGCTGGTATAAAGGACAAGTCTTTGGGTCTTCCTCAGAGGGAAAGTTAGAATAAACGTCTGTACCAAACCAGCTCCTTAATGTGCTGTTCTTTCAGTGAAACTGAATGGCTCTCACTGACTCAGGAAAAGAGTTTAAAAAATCACCCATAAGAAACCAAAACCTTAAGTCAACACAGTACAAGTTTGTAAACAAAATATATGTTATCACACAGTATAAAAAAAATGCACTAGAGAAATTTAACATAAAAACTTTAGGGGGTACACATTGAAGAATAATACCAAGACTTCTAAACCATTTTAAGTTGTCTAAGTCAAACATACTATTTAAAAAAAAAAACACCTGAGAGGAATGGGAAAAATCACAACGGACCAACTAGTCTTAGTGTGCTTCTGATAATGTGTGATGATATCAAGATTTCAATATTTAATATCTCAGTTTATATTAAAATATTTTTAAGGCCAAGCATAATTATTATGAAACCAAGTGTTATATGGGAGTAAAGACTATGCCTCCAGAGCCAACTATGTTTTACTACTTTCCTGAATTATTTTGCTATCTTCAGGTTCTGACATACTAAAAGTAAAGTGAATGCTTGTTTTTTCATGAAAGTAAAGACAAGTTTGAAAAGAATATTAAATAAATGCTGATAGAGATTGAAAAATATATATAAGAGAAAGTAAACAGTAACTTGAAGAGAGGTTTAGACTAGTTCAATATATTCATTTTTGGCAAAGGCAGAAAATCCAATCCAAATTCAGACTGTCAGCTTTTCTACTGTATACTATTTCCACTTTTTATCCTTCTTAAAATTATGAAATGCTTTGCTATATAAAACTAAAAACTTATTTTAAAAACTAAATGAACATTGTTGAATACCCAAATACCCATTAACCTATAAAATTTGAGAAAAATGCCAATTTTGTGTAAATGCTTTCTGCTTATTCTAAAAATATTTTACAAAACATTGACTCAAGAAACACTACTGGCACAACAAAATTAGATTTCAGTTAATGATAGTTTCTAATGTGACTGTTCTTTGCTTTATTTATTCCAACATTTCTAGTAATACAAATCAAAAATCAAGATAACTCCAGTAAAGTCTAACCCAAAAATAAATTGCAAAAAGTATCAAAATGTCTGATTGCTGTTTCAGCAACAAATGAAACTCTCATTATAACAATTAGAATAAGCCATATATTGGAAAGGAGAAAGGAGGGAGGGAGGAGAAGGGAAAGAAGGAAGGAGAGAGAAAAAGGAAGAGAAGAAAGGCATAAAATAGGGCTTCCTAATCCTCACTGTAGATTAGAATCACATTTGAGCTTTCTTAAAAGTTCAAGTGTGTTATTAAACAAATAACTGTGGAGAAAGAGGACCTCAGAATCTGCTCTTTCAGCTATAACACAAGTAATTCTAATGTCTATTGAGATTTTAATGCTATTGGCAAACAATTTTTTTTCTTTTATTAACTCAGTTGGAATATGATTTTGATTTCCACTCATCTATTGAAGTTTCCATTCAGTGATATCCCAAATGTCAATCTTAAGTAACATTTACATTTATTATCTTTATAAATATTCCTACTAAGTCCTTTTTCCTTAGCTGGCATTATTTAACCCTCCTGAAATGGTTGAGCCATTGGCCTCTGTGGCACTTTTCTTTATTCCCCTTGAATTTTTCCAGTGGTTCCTTCCCTCTCCCCTTCTGAACATTTTTTGTTTTCTTTCTTTTATATGTTGTGTTTTCCAGAGAACTATCTTCTCACCATATTTATTCTCATCTACTTACCTGATTCAATTATACCAATATACCAATAACTTCCAACCACAGATTTACTCTCGTGAACTTCAAACACATGCTTACCAACTGCTGGAACTGCTTATGTGGATTTGCCTCAAACTCAAAATGTCCTGAAAGTGAACCAATGATCTTTCTCCTTAAACTAGTTTGACCTCATTTTTGTTTAATCCTGAACCTCACATTCCATCCTCCTCCCAGCCATTCAAGGGAGATATGAAAGTATTCCTAAACTATCTGTCTTTTCATTTGTCTTGAAAGTGTAGTCTTTGTGACTACATGTGATATATCTTNAAACTAGTTTGACCTCATTTTTATTTAATCCTGAACTTCACATTCCATCCTCCTCCCAGCCATTCAAGGGAGATATGAAAGTATTCCTAAACTATCTGTCTTTTCATTTGTCTTGAAAGTGTAGTCTTTGTGACTACATGTGATATATCTTACCAGTCTCCTTTATCCATGGAATTCTCCAAGCAAGAATACTGGAGTGAGTAGGCATTTCCTTCTCCAGGGGATCTTCCTGACCCAGGGATCAAACCCAAGTCTCCTGCATATCAGGAAAATTTGTTACTGTCTGAGTTACCAGGGAAGCCCCTCCTATGTATTTATTGGGTTAATATCCCAATATCCTTCTTCTTGTTATTATGATTAGGTTCTGATTCAGATTTCTTCAGCTCTTACCTTTAGTATGCAATATTGTTCTCTCACTCCCTTCCGCAACCTTGGGCTTATTTAAATTTAGCCTTTGCAGAATTACCAGAATACCCTACTGTATCACTGTTCCTGTTCATGATGGCAATTGTCTTGCTGTTCACACTGTCTCACTGTTCACTGAAACTAGGGTAGGCAAGGCACGAGCTACGATGCTGGAAGAAGATATGAGGAGCTGTAGGAACTGCAGACACATTTATTCTCTCCTAGCTAGCATGGCAGCCATAACACAGACTCTCTCCTGGCTGATGTAGCTGCTGTAGCAGCAGCCAGAACATAACCATAATATAGCCATAATGGAGCCATAATATAACATGACCATGATGTCGCTCCAATGTAGCCCTAGTGCAGCAGCAGCTGCTGCTGCTAAGTCACTTCAGTTGTGTTCAACTCTGTGTGACCCCATAGACGGCAGCCCACCAGACTCCCCCATCCCTGGGATTCTCTAGGCAAGAACACTGGAGTGGGTTGCCATTTCCTTCTTCAATGCATGAAAGTGAAAAGTGAAAGGGAAATCACTCAGTCGTGTCCGACTCTTAGCGACCCCATGGACTGCAGCCCACCAGGCTCCTCCGTCCATGGGATTTTCCAGGCAAGAGTACTGGAGTGGGGTGCCATCGCCTTCTCCGAGTGCAGCAGCAGCCAGGGCTTTCATGGTGAAACTCCTACAGGTGTACCACACTAAGGAGCCTGCGACCAAGCAAGGACTTCATGACACACATGCAGAGTGCTATAAATGAGCTCAGCCATTCAGCTCAGTTCAGTTCAGTCGCTCAGTCATGTCCAACTCTTTGCAACCCCATGGGCTGCAACACTCCAGGCCTCTCTGTCCATCACCAGCTCCCAGAGCTTGCTCAAACTCATGTCCATCGAGTCGGTGATGCCATCCAACCATCGAGTCGGTGATGCCATCCAAACATCTCATCCTCTGTCATCACCTTCTCCCCCTGCCTCAGTCTTTTCCAGTATCAGGTTTTTTTCCGATGAGTCAGTTCTTCACATCAGGTGGTCAAAGTATTGGAGATTCCACTTCAGCTTCAGTCCTTTCAATGAATCTTCAGGAATGATTCTCTTTAGGATGGACTGGTTGGATCTCCTTGCAATCCAAGGGACTCTCAAGAGCCTTCTCCAACACCACAGTTTAAAAGCATCAATTCATAAGAGCTCAGCTTATACCCATACATGACTACTGGAAAAGCCATAGCTTTAACTATATTCACTTTTTTGATAAAGTAATGTCTCTGCTTTTTAATATGCTGTCTAGGTTTGTCATATCTTTTCTTCCAAGAAGCAAGCATCTTTTAATTTCATGGCTGCAGTCACCATCTGCAGTGTTTTTGGAGCCCATGAAAATATAAAGTCTCTCACTGGTTCCATTGTTTCCCCATCTATTTGCCCTGAAATGATGGGACTGGACTCAGATATTGCATAATCATTATTCACCAAATGTGGGGCAAGAGTGAGAGGCCATGTGGCAAGAGAGCCTGACCATACCATCTTGGCTAATTTGCTCTCTCCCTAAACTCCACCCCTTCAGGGTCTCTCACCTCACAATCCACATACAATGAATCTCTTGTGATGGTTCCTTGGTGAGTAACACTGACCCTTGAATATACATCTTGCAACAGCAGTAGATGCTACAACAACAAACAGTTACATTCCCAACACACAGCAAAACCCAATGCCAGGTATCACCTGGAATTCATGTTGCAGTCCTTGCCCTCATGGGACTAGAAAAGCCACCCACTACATGTGGAGTGGCTTTATCTTCCTTGGTCAAATCTAGTCCACTCGTTGTCTTTGTAAAATTGCAGGAAATCCTCCACAAGGTCAACTCCACCCCTTCAGGCTTTTTTATTAAGGACCTGCAAAAACCTCCTACAGGCACCAGGCCCACCCCTTCAAGGAGGGGAATTTTGGCATTCACGGGGCACCACATCATTCCAAATGCTTTCACACTGTTCTAAATCTGCAGGAGGATGAGAAGTTAGTAGCACATCACAGGGCATGGCCTTTGCAGTTCACTGCTCTAAATCTACATTATAGAACACAGCATTAACCTACATCATACATTATAGGACAAAGCCTTTCACATAGGGAGCCTTCCAATTTCCAAAGGTAAGGACACAGCCTCTGGCTAGATGTAAACAAGGTTGCATTCAGCACTGGTGTCAACCAGGGCCATTACTCTCTGTATATTAGCTAGTGACCAGTGAATTACAAGTTCTATATGTGGTCTCCGGTCCCTGAGTCTTCAGGAGGGCACCTTGGTCTGAGCCCTATTCAAAGTGGAAAAGGGCATCATCCAAAAGAACATTCTTGGGCGCCATGTAATCTCTTAACTGAACCACCTGTACATTTTGCTGTGGATACTTCCCAAACTTGGTAAACTGCTGCTCTGGTTTCAGTTGCCTCCACAGCTCTGGGAGCAGAGCACTGAGCTGTGTATCAGTATTATTTGTCAATTCCCACTGCTAACAAATCAGCCCACATTTGCATTCTGATCACCAGGACGGGGCCTTTACCAGCTCAGGCCCCCTTCAGGGTCTTCACACTTCAAATTCCTTTTGCCTCCTGCTGTCTCTCTGTTTCTCCCAAGCTAGCCACTATCAAGGTCACTGCATAGATGAGGCACCACACATAAGTCACAAGAATAGCAGTCCTGGATTCAAAAGCAGTAGATGGGGCATTGTTCAAAATGACATATTGTATGCTGCCAGTAAATAGCTTGTCACTTGGGCCTCAGGTATTTAGGTTAAATATCAATGCTTCGTGCCAAGTTCTCTCACCATTTGGATCAGCTTGGTATAGATATGCTATTTATTCACAGTATCCAGGAGCTCTCCCACGTTTGACCACATAATGTGGGAGGCAGCCTTAATCCATACCATGAAGGCATGCATTTGGTTAGGCCTCCCTTGCATGAGTAGTCTAGCATTCTGTAAGCTTTGTCTCAATGAAGGGTAAATGGTTATAGATGCCAACCCTCCAAAGTCACTGCAGATGATGACTGCAGCCATAAAAATAAAAGACACTTGCTCCTTGGAAGAAAAGTTATGATCAACCTAGACCGCATGATAAAAGGCAGAGACATTAGTTTGACAACAAATGTCCGTCTAGTCAAAGCTATGGTTTTTCCAGTAGTCATGTCTTCATGTGAGAATTGGACTATAAAGAAAGCTGAGCACTGAAGAATTGATGCTTTTGAACTGTGGTGTTGGAGAAGAGTCTTTAGAGTCCCTTGGACAGCAAAGACATCCAACCAGTCCATCCTAAAGGAAGTCAGTCCTGAATAGTCATTGAAAGGACTGATGCTGAAGCTGAAACTCTAATACTTTGGCCACCTGATGTGAAGAACTGACTCATTGGAAAAGACCCTGATGCTGGGAAAGATTGAAGGCAGGAGGAGAAGGGGATGGCAGAGGATGAGATGCTTGGATGGCATCACCGACTCAATGGACATGAGTTTGAGTAAGCTCTGGGAGTTGGTGATGGAAAGGGAGGCCTGGAGTGCTGCAGTCCATGGGGTCTCAAAGAGTCAGACATGACTAAGCAACTGAACTGAACTGGACCAATTCTATTTCATCCGTAACACATATGATACTGTCCACCCCGTATCCCAAAGTCACAAAAGCCATGCTGCTAATGGGCCCCCCTCGCCCCCCGCCCCCATGCTTTTTCCAAAACTGCTTACCCAAGTCAACCAACTCCACCTGAGTACATGTTTGATATGTTGTGAACTCGGTCACATTGGGGGCCCCTTGAGAATGTCCACCCAGGCCAGAGATTGCTCATGCTTTACTTTCTGCTGTACAACAAGGCTTCGCTCCCAAGCAGGTATCCTCAGTCTCACAACATCCATCATTGTTATCCTTAATCTCATAATGTTCACCATCACTGTCACTTCCTGCCTCACTGTCAGAGATACTGGGTTCTTCAAGGCCATGGGTTTAAGGCCACAAGGCCCTAACGTCAATATACATTGCTCTAGTTCTTCCAAACATCTCTGCACATTGTGCACTGGTGCAGCTTTGCATAGGTTATGATCCATATTCACCTTCAGGGCAGTCAGGAAAGTCCACCTAATAGTGCCAGCAGCAGTCCATGCTGCCTTGTTCAGCAAACAGGAATCCACTGCCTGTAATGCCTTTTCAGTGCTATTCAGTGAACTGTCCACTGCCTCCTGGTCTTCCACCAGAATCCACGCTGAGAGGATGTTATAAGGTGGCCACTGGCTTCCTCCACCTTTTGGAGCCTCGGGCTCCTCTACCTGCTGGGTATCCTGCAAACTATACCAATTGTATCACTCTTCCTGTTTGTGATGTCAATTGTCTTGCTGTTCATATTGATCACTGAACCCACGGGGCAGGCTAAGAGGCTGGGAGAAGATGTGAAGAGCCATAGGAACTGCAGACACATTTATTCTCTCCTGGCTGGCATGGCAGCCATAACACAGCCTCTTTCCTGGCTAATGCGGCAGCTGCTGCAGCAGCCAGAAATGACCATAATATGGCCATAATGGAACCCTAACACAGCCTCACATAAGATAACCATGATGTCACGCCAGTATAGCCCCAGTGCAGCAGCAGCCAGGGCTTTCATGCTGAAATTCCTACAGGTGTATGGCACACAGTAGCCTGTGGCCAAGCAAGTACCTCATGATGTGCATGTGCAGTGGTCTAAGTGATCTCAGCTGTTACATAATTATTATTCACAAAACATGGGGCAAGAGCGAGAGGCCATGGTGTGAGAGAGCCCGACTGCATCATCATTGCTAATTTGTTCTTTCCCCACACCTACAGATGTATATATTTATATCAACTCTTTGCTAGAAAACATCCAAGGTAGAGTGCAAGTTCCATAACACAACATACACACCATGTTAATCTGTGTTTAGTCATTTGAATTTATTTCCAGTATCTCTAACCTCTAATTCCCTTCCTTGGATTTTTCACTCCAGTAACTTAGAACTGTGGTGGTGGCTCAAAATCTTACTCCTTGACGAATCTTTTTTGCCTTCTCACATTTCATAACCAATTCATCAGCAATTCCAGGCAGCTCTAACATCATATTTTTACTAGAACCAATCACTTCTCACCACTTTACCACTACTGTCCCTACCACTAAGCACCACTCTAGTGCAAATCATTTACATATTTCATGCCTTTTTTGAAAATAGCCACTGAGGCTAGTGGACATTTTTCCTCCTGCTTCCTCTTCCCCTGATCCCTGCTTTGTCCTCACATAGTCTCATCTCTACCCAGCAGTCAAAGTTTTAAAATATAAATTCACATGTCTTTTTCACCCCTGTCATTCTCCAGGTCTGTATTCATGCTTTAGCTTTCTTCCCAGCACTTATTACCACTTGACAAATACTTTTTTTGGATCTATATTCTTGTTCTTTCCACTATAATGAAAGCTCCATGAGAACACATACATTTTTTTCCCCCTAATTGGTGCATTCTTGGCCTACCATAACCCTCAATTAGTAGCTCAGGCACCTCAGTTGAAGAAGTTTTTGCTGATTGACTCATGGCTTAACTTCCTTTACCCTCATCTTCCTTTCAATACAATGCACATCTCCATTTCTTTATTCCATATAGTTTTTCATAGGTTTGGGTAGATCTCTCTCATTAGACTGATCTTTGAGAACGGGAAACTCTCTCTCTCATCTTTTTAATTTCAGTGTTATCATATCATAGTGCCAGTCGTCTAAAACACATTCAACACACATTAGAATTGAGTGAATGAGTGCATGGATGAATGGATAAAGACTTAAAGAAATATTTAAGAAATAAAATATTTCAGATCTTCCTTTAATCATGAATAGCTATAGTTCTTTGAACATAAAATACAAAGTGATATAGATATCTGAATCACATATGTATGATCTTGCAACATATCTAACACTTAATAAAGACTTTGGGTGTAACTGTTAATAAAATAATCTATCTTTCAACCATTAAATTTTGTATATTTTCAGAAATCATCTATAGCTGGGTATTTAATGAGTTCCCTTCCTTTGTGGCCGAAGACAGCCGGCGGTTCATTTCCCAGGAGACAGGCAACCTGTATATTTCTAAAGTCCAAACATCTGATGTTGGCAGCTATATTTGTCTGGTGAAAAACACAGTGACGAATGCTCGAGTACTTAGTCCTCCAACACCACTGACTCTGCGTAATGATGGTAAGTTGCCTGACCTGGATATAATGGTTGGCTACTTCAAATGTGAAAAATTGAGTATCATCTGCAAAAATAGTGAATCACT
This sequence comes from Neotragus pygmaeus, assembly GCA_006410875.1. NCBI lineage: Eukaryota > Metazoa > Chordata > Mammalia > Artiodactyla > Bovidae > Neotragus > Neotragus pygmaeus. The sequence goes on from SJYV01007504.1 coordinate 14,348, forward strand.
ATGGTGTATATCTGAAATTAACACAATATTGTAAGTCAACTGAACTTCTATATAAAAACATTTTTAAAAATGTATTAGTGGTCTTCTAAACTCTTACACCCAGCCCAAATAAAATAAAAAGACATTTGCAATATTTAGAAACCCTATACATTTAGTCTAAGATTTGGATATATTAGAATAAATTTTCTTACATGGGAAAGGGATGATTGATAGATGAGAACTATTAACCATAGCACTACCCTAGTGCCAGTAAGGGAAAGGGATTCTGAAAAGATGAACTGTAATAAAAACTCCACAGTTCTTTTCTTTGCTCTTTAGGGCCTCTATATAGCATATGTGTATAAATTGCAAGCATTTTACAAGGTTCATTTTTCATCACTTTTTCACTTTAGCCACCTTCAAATTGAATGTTCAGCTTTTAATACTTCATGGTATAGTTATAATTGTTATTATTACTTTTTCAATAATAGAAGCAGTTGGAACTTTTTAAAGTGCAATTCAGGCAGAAATGATGATTCTATATTTATAGGTATTGCCATATATCCAAGATATCTTCAAATTCAAATACTTCATTTGTCGTTATAGACATTTACAGCTAAGCATTGCATTAAAGAAGTAAAGTGCTATATTATAGTTGATATATGATATGTGGCTTGCCCTGTCATGCAATAAAAAACCTATGAGGATATTATTAAGAAGTGAGCTCGAGAATCCTGATGGATTGTGATACTTAAAAAATAATCTGTTTCAATGGTAGTCTTTATATGCTTAGTTTAGAGTATATGCTGCAGTGAAGTATGACCGGTATAACCAGAGTTTATATATAATGTATGTATTTATTAGCAATAATCCTATGATTCTATCAGGTAGAATGTATAAATGCAGTATCTATTTCAGAGATGAGGAAGCCAATTTTAAAGAGATGCAGTGATATACAAAAGGTCACACTGTTAGGTAATGGCATGGAGGAAAGTGAAATTGAAGTGAAGTCGCTCAGTTGTGTCTGACTCTTTGCGACCCCATGGACTGTAGCCTATGAGGCTCCTCTGTCCATGGGCTTTTCCAGGCAGTAGTACTCGAGTGGATTGCCAGATGAGAAATAAAAAGGAAAATTGGGAGACAAATTTAAAGGCTACTGAAACTAAGCAGCCAAGAAATGAGAAGAGACAGAATGAAAACTGCGGTAATAACACTGAAGCGTAGCAAACATGCCTGGGACACCAACAAGGTAGAATTGTCAGAATGTGATGATTAATTAAACATGGGGCTCTGGAGTAGGAGGACGCTTTCACCTAGTTCATCGGATGGGTTATGATTCTTNCTGCGGTAATAACACTGAAGCGTAGCAAACATGCCTGGGACACCAACAAGGTAGAATTGTCAGAATGTGATGATTAATTAAACATGGGGCTCTGGAGTAGGAGGACGCTTTCACCTAGTTCATCGGATGGGTTATGATTCTTTTTATGAAAAGAGGAAAAGATGTTTATAGGACATCTATGTGGAAATATGCGGTATGTATACTGAAATTTAATCCTAATATGCACAAGAAATAATTGGGCTGAATAAAGAGATTGAAGAGTCATCACTGTATATTCCACCACTACAGTTAAAGCTATGACTGTGTGTATAGTGTGTCAACCTCAAAATTATATAAGAATGTCTATAGGGTGAGAAAAATGAAGGAGAGAAGACGTGCATTTTAAAACCTTACCTAGTTGGTAGGTTACAAATGAAGTGATTTTCTATAAGCCATTTTCATAAAGTTTTGAGTATTTTCTCATGAATTCCTCAAAAATTTGGAATATCTTTGTTTGAAAATTGTAAGTTTGCTGACTAGACAATAACTTATTCCATTTACACCAATTTATGCAAACTCCTAAAAGATAATGCTGTGAAAGTGCTGCACTCAATATGTCAGCAAATTTGGAAAACTCAGCCGTGGCCAAAGGACTGAAAAAGGTCACTTTTCATTCCAATCCCAAAGAAAGGCAATGCCAAAGAATACTCAAACTACTGCACAATTGCACTCATCT
>SJYV01007507.1:0-17850 GCA_006410875.1 Neotragus pygmaeus
GGGGGGGGGGCATTGGAGTTAAAGTGAGACTGATTAACTGTAAGAAAATCTTGAATCTATTGTAAAGAGATAATACTCGCAAGCTGCAGTACCTAAGTACATTTTCTGTAATTGGTCATAAATTATTAGGTAGCATGTGTGACTCCATACCTCAGATATGAACACACCCATTACTTTAGAGAGAGTTTCCTGTCAGTTGCTTTCCAGAAACAGTTTTATGAATAAAGATTAAGGCTATGTATCATTATGTCAACCTGAGAACATTACCATAAACATTTCACTACAAGTCTTAATTTAAAAATATAAAATAAAATGCTGGGTAAGCCAAGGCACTGAGACTTATTCCAAAAAATTGATGCAAAAAATTTTTTCATCTGGTATCAGGAAGACAAGACACCAGAAATCATTTGAGGAGAGATATCTCTATATCAGCAACTATATTTATCTCTATTCATTTTAGTGAATTCCACCAATTATGCACTGATGCAATGGCCACATAAGCACTCCTTGTATGTTATCAGAAAAGTCATTTTGAAAAAAAAAAAAAAAACTTATTTTGTACTGGGGTTTAGCCAATTAACAAATGTGTGAGAGTTTCAAGTGAACAGCAAAGGGACTTAGCCATACGTATGCATGTATCCATTCCCCCTCAAACCCCTCTCCCATCCAGACTGCCACATAACATTGAACAGAGTTCCCTGTGCTGTACACTAGGTACTTATTGCTTATCCATTTTAAATATAGCAGCGTGTACATGCCTATCCCAAAGTCCCTAAATATCCCTTTCCCCTATCCTCCCCTGCCCCAACCCCTGGCAACCATAAGCTCTTTTCCAGTTTCAAAGTCTGTGAGCCTGCTTCTGTTTTGTAAGTAAGTTCATTTGCATCACTCCTTTTGTGAATTAAGTCAGAGAAGGGGAAATATCATGTCATCCCTTATATGTGAAATCTAGAAAGGCCACTTTTTAAATCATTACTTTGAATTATAATAGATGTACTCAATTCCTAGCAGAATATTTTCAGCAAGCATTTAACAAGATGATGGTTGTTGGGGTTATTTCCTTTTACAACATCACATTAGCATTAACTTTTCATTTTACCAGGGCAGCCAAAGTACACATATTATATGAACCTAGATTGCGCTTCTTGAGACAGAATGAACTGAAGGGCCCTAGGCAGAGCCATTAGGAGATCAGAGTTATATTAAAACATTACACAAAGGAAGTGAAGATTTCTATCAGTTGGTCCATCTTTGTAAAGTCATATTGGGAACAAGTAATGCAGGTCCTTCTGTCCACAGAGCTCTCTGTTGGTCCCTCTTGAGGGAAGAAAAGTACAACATGTCTCTTATCTTGTAGAAATTTATTCTCTATTTGAAAAAATTACATTGAAAGCTACACTCATTTAAATGCAAGATTAAATGCAAAAAGTAAACACTTTACATTGAAATCAGTGCCATAGAAATGGGTATAATGAACCTCCAATATAGAGAAAATGAAATATTTTATATAAAAGATGAGAAGAGGACTTTTTAGTAGGATGTGAATCTGAATTTATCTGAGGGTGATGTGTAGGTGTAAGAAAAATAGGAAGACACTTTGGCAAGTGTATAAATGGACCGAAAGCCATTAAATAAAAGTTGCTGACAAAAGAGCTCTGCTGCTTCTGCTGCTGCTGCTGCTGCTGCTGCTAAGTGGCTTCAGTCGTGTCCGACTCTGTGTGACCCCATAGATGGCAGCCCACCAGGCTCCCCCGTCCCTGGGATTCTCCAAGCAAGAACATTGGAATGGGTTNCTGCTGCTGCTGCTGCTGCTGCTGCTAAGTGGCTTCAGTCGTGTCCGACTCTGTGTGACCCCATAGATGGCAGCCCACCAGGCTCCCCCGTCCCTGGGATTCTCCAAGCAAGAACATTGGAATGGGTTTCTATTTCCTTCTCCAATTCATGAAAGTGAAAAGCGAAAGTGAAGTCGCCCAGTCATGTCCGACTTTTGGCGACCCCATGGACTGCAGCCTACCAGGCTCCTCCGTCCAAGGGATTTTCCAGGCAAGAATACTGGAGTACTCAATGTTTTACCTGGATCTAATGTTTCCATGTGAGCCTCTATGCTAGGGCCTCAGCATGAAGATGAGATTGGAATAGAGGGTTGTGGAAATGCTGTGAGAGCCAAATGGAGACTTGAAAATTGTTATGATCAGAAATTATCTGGAAAAAATATGCCATAATATAGTGATCACCAAAAGGGGCCTTTGCCAATAAACCTCTCCTTGCCATTGACAAAAACATTGGTTCTCAACCCTTGTTATATAGAATCATAATATGAGAAGGTTCTAAAATCTAGGTTTCTGTATTATAACCAGAGTGTACATGTAATGGGTCTGGGATGGGATGCAAGAATATTCCCATATTACAAGATTCTAATGTGAGTGCTCTGTGGGCTACACTTTGGCTTTAAGAACTACCTCTCTAAAAGCACTGTCCTCCCGGTTCATAGGTTCCTGCCCTGAATGACTCTTGCAGGATGAGGCAGTAACCTGTTTCAATCATACATATGGATTTTTTCATAACCAGATTTAGAGAACACGATTTAGAGCAGACACTGGGCCTTCCAAGTACATTTCTCACAGAGACTGGCAGAGAGTTGGACACAGAGCAGACATTTAATAAAAACGAACAGTTGGTGATGTTTGTATAACTATAATTAGTCATGTGGCAGCTGGTCATAGTTCTAAGCATCTCAAAAAAGTTAGTATCTCTAATTACTTCTAGCTGAACAAAACTCTTTTTGTAGAGGAGTGGCCTGTCTTCTGCTTTTTGATCAGAGATAGTCTTCTGGGCTGACATTAGTTGGATGCTCATCCTCATACCCCAAGGTCAGAGAACACAGAGCCTATTCTTTGGATTCCCTTAGTAGTCATGCTCTTAATTTTTTGAGACAGAAAAATAATCATTGAAAAGCCCATTTGATAAAAGCCCAAACCACCCATGATGAAAAAAAGATTGTTTTTATGCTTAGCACAACTAGAATTTCAGCAGAGTGGTCTGTCATTTCTGGGTTCCAGAACACTTCCGAAAAAAACAGCAGTAAAATTCTCTAAAAAACACAGTGACTGAGTGTGTATGTACATGTGTGCCTGTGTATGTGATTATGTAGTTTGATGGGGATACTGGGTAATACTTATCATGGGTTTATGTTTACTCCTCTGATTACGACTGAATGGTGCAATGCTCTTGAAAATACAGCATTTGTTTGAGATCATATGACACCTGAAAATCTGTTTTCTAAAGAAAGCACAATAACTAATTGTTTTATGTCTCAGTTATACTTCAGTGGAGTAGATTTATTTTCCCTTGGTATCAGGGAGACATGATACTAAGAAATCTTGGAAGGAAGATAACTACTTTAGTGTGAAACGCAATAGACGAGAAAACATGAGAGCTAGCTTCTCATCTTCATCTTTGGTATTAAGTAGCAGTATGACTCTTTCATGCATTGGAGAAGGAAATGGCAACCCACTCCAGTGTTCTTGCCTGGAGAATCCCAGGGACAGGGGAGCCTGGTGGGCTGCTGTCTGTGGGGTCGCACAGAGTCAGACACGACTGAAGCGACTTAGCAGCAGCAGCAGCAGTATGACTAAATAAAATAATTTCGAGTTAATCCTCAGCTACAAACAAAAGAAAGCAGAGAGGATGTTTGTTGTCTCAAAATGTTACTGTAAATGCACAATACACCAGCACCTTGTTAAGACATCTAAATTTTTTAAAAATAAAAATTTAGAGAAGAAAGCAAGTCTCTTACGGAAATAACTCAAAGGCAATTTTTTAAAGTATAGCAATTATGTCAGATTCTAGTATTTAATGATAGTTGCTCAAAAGTTAGGATTAGTTTACCAGAAATCATTAGAATTGAATAAGCTTCCTAATTTAGACAGGAAAAAATGATTTAAAATGATTAATACTATTAAAAGATTCTGTGATTCACCAAACATATAGAACACATTTGAAATAAACGTACTAATTATTTAAAATCAGCATATTAACGGTTAATTTCTGTAGGCCAAATAGTCATTCCTAGCTTAACAAGTTACTTGTCATATTTTTTCTTGCAAAGATACCAGCTCAATGATTCTTAATTGCAAAACTATATTTGAAATATGACAGGTGATTACAATACTATTTAATCTCTCCGTTCTTCTGAACAGTATGGGAAGAATAAAATGAGATTAGAAGTGTCTGGAAAGCAATTAACATAGTAAATATTGTTGTTTTTCACATTTTTCATTATAATCATAGCAGCAATAGTGGTACTTATACTTGTAGTAGCATAGTGGCAATAACATGTGGAATTGGAAAAAGCCTGGATTTAAGTCCTTGGTTTGTCATTTACGAAAATTTCACCGTTAGATATGCAGTTTCTTTATTTGTAAAATGGGAATAATAAAATGATTTAATCTACAGAGTGGTTGTAAAGTTCAAATGTAAAAAAGCTCTGAAAATTATGAAGTTCATTGTATATGCTGACACTCACTGCTATAATTTACATATAAATATACACTTTATCTTTACCTATGTTTATATTACTGACTTTACCAAGCTTAATGATGTGTATCGGAAATGTTCTACATCTGTTTTTATTAAGCTTTTTTATAATTATCAGTGGCCTTCAAGATCATCTATTCTAGATATTGTATAGATTAGGAAAATCATCCATAAGAGATGTTAAAACCTTATCTAAGGTGGCATAATTTGAGGTGACTTAGTGGGACCTTATCCTGATTTTTTATTAGAGTTTCCATTATTTCATTAGTTATATAATGTATTCTTTAAATCGTCAAAGCAAATCTTGCAGGATGTTGGAAATGTTCTATGTAAAAGTGTTTTGAGTCTAATAAACATTTACAGTTCTAGATTAAATAAAATTAACAAACTTCTTCAAAGTTGAATCACACACATTCTTGAATATGTTAGACTGCACTGTATGAAACTCTAGAAGAAAAGTTTTGCTACCTATTATGGCCAAAATCTTTCGACCATTGAAATGCATTTTATGCTATTGGCCTTTAAGTGGATTACAGATCACATTGATCAAAATGTTACTTTATCACACTGGAAGTTACATGACTACCAGTGGGACATACCTGGTTTTTTTAAGGAATAATAAATGAACAAAATGATCTTCAACTCTTCAGAATTAGCACTGTATACTTAGCACCACTGTGAAGTATTTGTATCAGTACTTATGTGAATTATATAAGCATTGTTTCAATATGCAGCCCATTGGTCCAAATGGATGTTTACTGGTTTGCTTTCACATAATTGAGATAGCTAACACAACTTTTTTTCAATAATATATGATTTTACATTAAGAGGTTATTATCTAATTGTACTGAGGTACTTAAATTCTAAAGGAATGTCGTGTCTGCATCATGCAACAACAGGTTAATTTGAAACTAGAAAAACAGTTCATGAAAAATAGAAATAGTAAGAGTCCCTGAGGAGATGGCAAAAAAGCAAACATTCGGAAGCATTAAGGATATAGAAAACAGATGTAAAGACAGAGCAGTAAGTCAGTCTAGAGAACTAGACATCCACACAGGCAGACACTATAGACAAGGGGAGAAGACATCCTTTAAAATTGCGTCCTGGTTTGCTGCAGTCTGCAGTAGCATGTCTTCTTCCTGCTATATTATAATAACCACAACATGAACAAATGATCTGCTTCCTAAATTGCAGGTCTCCAACTATCAAGTAGAGCCAATCACCAAAGAGTCACAATAATCAAAGACACAATTAGATTTAAATGAGTTTTTATAACCTATAGATGCATAACAGATTGCTACAGAAAATTAAAGATGTGTAGATTTTATAAACATCTAAAATCAGTGGTAAGCACTCTTTGCATTTATGTACATATAATTTGTTCCTTATTGTTCATGTTGGCACATATGTCAAATGTGAATCACTGTTCTCACAGTGGGAAATGATTCATTACTCCACTACATATTTCTTAAGATGTAGGAAATATCTGTTGATTGACTAGTAGTGTGATATGGAAATAATATTACCTAACTCTCCATAGGGCTGAACATGAGAAATTAAATATGTAAATACATACATTTGTGTGTGTACAGTGTAGTAATGTAGTGTTAGTTGCTCAGTCATGTCCAACTCTTTGTGACCCCATGGACTGTGACCTGCCAGACTCCTCTGTCCATGGGGTTTCTCCAGGCAAGAATACTGGAGTGGATTGCCATTCCCTTCTCCAGAGTGTATGTGTGTATGTATACATATATGTATGTACATATGTATACATATTACATTCATATGTTATAAATAAACTCTATATGTTTTATATATAAATATAAACTTATAGATATAAAAGAAAGCACTGCTTGAATACACAGGAAATGATATATCTGTGCTTGTCATTAACACCACAGTAAGGATGATGACCAAGATGGCCATAATGATGAAATGCTCACTGGTTCACAAATCATTTACAGTGCATTCTGGAGTCCAGACAGGAAATTCATATTTTCATTACTGATTACTAATTAAATCCATTTCTGGAACACAATAAAGCATATTCCATGTGATTTTCTTTAAACTTAATGTCCAACTTGTGTTAAGAAGGAAAAACACTAAAGACAGAAAACAGACTAAGAACTCTTATACTTCCCTCTGTCTCTGCCATCTCCCCTACACACACACACACACACACACACACACACACTCTCTCTCTCTCTTTCTATATGTATATGACTTTTGTCCAATTAAATTACTTCTCTGAAATTTGGATTCTCCTGGTGAACAGAGTTTAAGATAAACAAACTCTACCTAATAGATGTCTTGTGAGAACTATTTAAATTCTGTAGGTATGTGTTATCTTCAAGGTATGGAATGTATTTCTTTTTAGACAGATCCATTAAAATCTTCTTCAGCATTACTGGTCGGGGCATAGACTTGGATTACTATGCTGTTGAATGGTTTGCCTTAGAAACAAACAGAGATCATTCTGTCGTTTTTGAGATTGCATCCAAGTACCGCATTTCAGACTCCTTTGTTGACTATGAGGGCTACTCCATTTCTTCCAAGGGATTCTTGCTCACAAGAGTAGATACAACGGTCATCTGAATTAAATTCACCCATTCCAGTCCATTTTAGTTTGCTGATTCCTAAAATGTTGACGTTCACTCTTGCCATCTCCTGTTTGACCACTTTTAATTTGCCTTGATTCAAGGACCTAACATTCCAAGTTCCTATGCAATATTGTTCTTTACAGCATCGGACTTTTCTTCTATCACTAGTCATATCCACAACTGAGTGTTGTTTTTGCTTTGGCTCCATCTCTTCATTCTTTCTGGAGTTATTTCTCCACTGATCTCCAGTAGCATATTGGGCACCTACTGACCTGGGGAGTTCATCTTTCAGTGTCATATCTTTTTGCTTTTTCATACTGTTCATGGGATTCTCAAGGCAAGAATACTAAAGTGGTTTGCCTTCTCCAGTGGACCACGTTTTGTCAGACATTTGCCTTTGACTGTGTGGATCTCAACAAACTGTGGAAAATTCTTAAAGAGATGGGAATACCAGGCCACCTGAAATGCCTCTTGAGAAACCTGTAAGCAGGTCAGGAAGCAACAGTTATAACTGGACACGGAACAACAGACTGTTTCCAAATAGGGAAAGGAGTGTGTCAAGGCTGTCTATTGTCACCCTGCTTATTTAACTTATATGCAGAGTACATCATGAGAAACTCTGGGCTGGATGAAGCACAAACTGGAATCAAGGTTGCTGGTAGAAATATCAATAACCTCAGATATGCAAATGACACCACGCTTATGGCAGAAAGCGAAGAAGAACTAAAGAGCCTCTTGATGAAAATGAAAAAGGAGAGTGAAAAAGTTGGCTTAAAACTCACCATTCAGAAAACTAAGATCATGGCATCTGGTCACATCACTTCATGGCAAATAGATGGGGAAACAGTGGCAGACTTTATTTTGGGGGGCTCCAAAATCACTGCAGATGGTGGCTACAGTCATGAAATTAAAAGATCCCCTGGGAAGAAAAGTTATGACCATCCTACACAGCATATTAAAAATCAGAGACATTACTTTCCCAACATCTAGTCAAAGCTATGGTTTTTCCAGTGGTCATGTATGGATGTGAGAGTCGCACTCTAAAGAAAGCTGAGTGCCAAAGAATTGATGCTTTTGAACTGTGGTGTTGAGACTTTTGAGAGTCTCTTGGACCATGGCAAGGAATTCCAACTAGTCAATCCTAATGGAAATCAGTACTGAGTGTTCATTGGAAGGACTGATGCTGAAGTTGAAACTCCAATTTTTTGGCCACCAGATGCAAAGAACTGACTCATTTGACAAGACACTGATGCTGTGAAAGATTGAAGGCGGGAGGAGAAGGGGACGACAGAGATGGCTGGATGGCATCACCGACTCAATGGACATGAGGTTGAGAAAACTCTGGGACTTGGTGATGGACAGGGAGGCCTGGTGCACTGCAGTCCAGGGAGTCACAAAGAGTCAGACTGACTGAGCGATTGAACTGTGGGAACTGACTGACAAAATCTAGGAACTACCATTCATCTCATATTTTATTTTCCCATGCTAGGAGTATGTACATATGCATACTGAAAACACACTGCTGGGCTTCCCTGCTGGCTCAGTGGTAAAGTATCCACCTCCCAATGCAGTAGACTCATGTTCAGTCCCTGGTCTGGGAAGATCCTACATGCTGTGGAGCTTCTAAGCCCATGTGCCACAACTATTGAGCCTGTGTTTTAGAGCCTAGGAACTGCAACTGCTGAGCCCATGTTCCAGAACTACTGAAGTTCGTGTGCCTGGAGCCCACGCTCTGCAAGGAGAGAAGCCACAGTGAGAAACCCGCAGCACAACTAGAGAGAGTCCTCCTCTCCCCCAACCAGATGCAGCATAGCCAAAGATAAATAAATAAAATTACCAAACAGAGAAAACAAAGCACACTGTCATACCATTGAGATTAAAAGGACACAGTTCTTCTCTACTTCTATTATCACCTTATTTTTATTTTCATATAGACATCTAAACATTAACTCTCATGAATATTCAACCAATATATATTGAATGAAAGGATACAATCTGACTCTATTAGAAATAGGATAAAAAGATTTAGCATACAAAACGGATTCTAGAATGCTCAGTGCTCCATAAAAATTTCCAATAAAACAATTCCAGGTACTTGTTATTATCAGGCAACAAACTGTGTAATAATTTCCACATATTTTGACTGTTAAAATATATGTATAATTATAACATAAAATTCATTAAAAGAAAAACTATAATATTCTGTGCTTAGTCACATACCACTGTTTCTGAACCCATGGACCACAGCCTGTCAGGCTTTTCTGTCCATGAGATTTTCGTGGCAAGAATAGTGGAGTAGGTTGCCAGGCCCTCTTCTAGGGGATCTTCCCAACCCAGGGATCGAATCCAGGTCTGAGCCACCAGATCTGAGCCACCAGAGAAGCCCAGGAATACTGGAGTGGGTAGCCTATCCCTTCTCCAGGGTATCTTCCTGACCCAGAAACCGAACGGGGGTATCCTGCACTGCAGGCAGATTTTTTACCAGCTGACCTACCAGGGAAGCCCAAACTATATGGTACTAATTGGCAATTCACTGAATCATATTTATTGTATGAGACAGACAATTGTTGCATGTGATTCACAGACACAAAAACCAATTGTGAAATGGCAATTAACTTTAAGAAACATAATCTAATAGGAAAGGAGCCATGAGCATATGTATTTATAAAAATAATTAGAAGGTGAAAATTTTAACACAATGAACAAACATTTTGTAGAAGTTTCGCAACAGGAAAAATTCCTTTACATAGAGAGTTAATCATAGGTATTTGGGGATAAAACAGTATTTTATCTGTTTTTTTTTTTTTCTCGGTATTTTATCTCAGGAGATCTTAACAGAGGCAGAGGGAAAGAATTATTGGAAATTATTTTGAAAGAATAATATGCATACTGATTTAAAGTGAAAAACATTTTTGTTGGGTATGTGTAGGTTGTACAAGGCTGGAAAAGTTTTGGAAGAAAACAGATTTAGATCATAGAGCACTAGGTTTATAACTGAGGTCACAAAGAATTACAGAAATTGTAAACAAAGGGGAAAATAGGTCAGACTTGTACTTAGGAAGGACTATGTGACTATCTTCTTAAACTGAAGAAAGTAGGGAACCACTATGCCATTCAGGAATGACCTAAATCAAATCCCTTCTGATGATACAGTGGAAGTGACTAATAGATTCAAAGGATTAGATCTGATAGAGTGCCTAAAGAACTATGGATGGAGGTTCATAACATTGTACAGGAGGTGGTGATCAAACCCATCCCCAAGAAAAAGAAATGCAAAAAGGCAAAATGGTTATCTGAGGAGGCCTTACAATTAGCTGAGAAAAGAAGATAAGCAAAAAGCAAAGGAGAAAAGGCAAGATATGCCCATCTAACTGCACAGTTCCAAAGAATACCAAGGAGAGATAAGAAGGCCTTCCTAAGTGATCAATGCAAAGAAACAGAGGAAAACAATAGAATGGGAAAGATTAGAGATCTCTTCAAGAAAATCTGAGACACCAAGCTAACATTTCAGGAAAAGATGGACAAAACAAAAAAGACAGAAATGGTATGGACCTAACAGAAGCAGAAGATATTAAAAAGAGGTGGAAATAATACAGGGAAGAATTATACAAAAAGGATCTTAATGACTCAGATAACCAGGTGGTGTGATCACTCACCTAGAGCCATTCATCCTGGAGAGTGAAGCAAAGTGAGCCTTTAGGAAACATCATTATGAATAAAGCTAGTGGAGGTGATGGAATTCCAGCTGAGTTATTTAAAATCTTAAAAGATGATGCTGTGAAAGTGTTGCACTCAATATGCCAGCAAATTTGGAAAATACAGCTGTGGCCACAGGATTGGAAAAGGTCAGTTTTCATTCCAATCTCAAAGAAAGGAAATGCCAGAGAATGTTCAAACTACCACACAATTGCACTCATTTCACATGCTAGCAGAGTAATGCTCACAATTCTCCAAGCTAGGCTTCAACAGTGCATAAACTGAGAACTTTCAGATGTTTAAGCTGGATTTACAAAAGGCAGCGGAACCAGAGATCAAATTGCCAACATCCATTGGATCATATAAAAAAGCAAGAGAATTCTAGAAAAGCATCTGCTTCTGCTTCATTGACTATGCTAAAGCCTTTGACTGGATCACAAAAAACTGGAAAAATTCAAGAGATAGGAATACCAGACCACCTTATCTGCCTCCTGCAGAACCTCTATGCCAGTCAAGATGCAACAGTTAGAACTGGATATGGAACTGGACAGTTGATTCAAAATTAGGAAAGGAGTATTTCAAGGCTGTATATTGTTACCCTGCTTATTTAACTTATATACAGAGTACATCATCTGAAATGCCTGGCTGGATGAAGCACAAGTGAATCAAGATTGCCAATAGAAATATAACCACAGATATGCAGATGACACCACCCTTATGACAGAAAAGGAAGATAAACTAAAGAGCTTCTTGATGAAGGTGAAAGAGGAAAGTGAAAAAGTTGGCTTAAAACTCAACATTCAAAAAATTAAGATCATGGCATCTGGTCCCATCACTTCATGACAAATAGTTGGGGAAACAATGGAAACACTGACAGTCTTTATTTTCTTGGGCTCCAAAATAAGCGCAGATGATGAATGCAGCCATGAAATTGAAAAAACACTTGCTCCTTGGAAGAAAAGCTATGACCAACCCAGACAGCATACTAAAAAGCAGAGACATTACTTTGTCAACAAAGGTCCTTATAGTCAAAGCTACGGTATTTCCAGTAGTTATGCATGAATGTGAGAGTTGGACCTTAAAGAAGGCTGAGCATCAAAGAATTGATGCTTCTGAAATGTGGTGCTGGAGAAGACTCTTGAGAGTCCCTTGGACAGCAATGAGAACAATCCAGTCAATCCTAAAGGAAATCAACCCTGAATATTCTTTGGAAGGACTGATGCTGCAACTGAAGCTCCAATACTCTGGCCACCTGATAGGAAAAGCCGAGCCATTAGAAAAGATCCTGATGCTGGGAAAGATCAAAGGCAAGAGGAGAAGAGGACGATGGAGGATGAGATGGTTGCATGGCATCACCAGCTCAGTGGAGATGAGTTTGAGCAAGCTCCAGGAGATGGTGAAGGGCAGGGAAGCCTGGCAAGCTGCAGTCCATGGGGTGACAAAGAGTCAGACATGACTGAGCAACCAAGCAACAACAAATGTGACTGTCAGTATGCAAGAGGCTTGTTAAGGAGAACCTGGAGGTGAGACCAGTTAGAAATCTACACAGGCGCATGCACTAGGTGGAATGAAGAGGACCAATCTTTCAGTCCCTTAGGTATGCAGGCAGGGAGTCACATCAAGAACCTTTTATTGCCAGGCACCCTACTGAGTACTAGGGCTACAGTGGTTGTCAAAGAGGTAGAGAAGACAAATATTATTAATAAACTAATATGCATACAACTAAACGCAAACTTTATACTGCAATATATGCTAAGCAGTTATTGACTAAAAGGGAAAAAAGGATAGAAGAAGTAGGAGGAGTTTTTAGGAAGTTTTGCTTAGTTGTTTTGAATTTGAGGCACTGCCAGGATATCAATGAGGAAGTGTCTTCCAGGCTCTGGGTTTACACTTAAGCTATAGATGTACAGCTCAACGGCATGAAGACAACTGTTCAATCCAAGACATGCTATGACAGAGATGAAATGAGATAAAATTCCTTGCAAAGAAAATGATTGAACTGGCAAAGGCTTTGTTTATAAGTTTTCTTTTCCTGTCTAAGTTTCCTGAATAAAGCTGCATTTACATATAAAGAACTGATTTTTCCACTTTATGAAATTGTAGGTTCAATGCTCAAGAAGATTCTCAATTTAAGAAAAAAACAATAACATGGGGACCTCTTTTCTTACAATGGAAAGAAAATTTACAAAAGATTGTTATATCTCCTGACTGTAGAACTACCTATAGTATAATAAAACAAGTCACAGAAGACAAAGAATCTATCAACAAAAAAATCAGCAATTGGTTTGGAGTCACATAAAGCTTCTTTTTAAACATCTCAAAATAAATAAACATGCCAAATTCTCTTGAAATAATCCTCTGGTTACAAAATGGAATTTATTATTTCTGCAAATATTTTTCATTGGACAAAGATTAGTGTCCAGTAACAACCAGAGTGATGAAGGCTTTGCTTAACTTTTACATTCATATTACACTGTCGTTTTTATGAGTAAAGATAAAGGACTAAATCATAATAGTTTTCCTTTAGAATAACATTTAAGTATTATTTATTATACTTTTTTTTCTACAAAGAACAGTTTATTATTGACATCTTACAGCTGTTCATCCAAATGAAACCCTCAGAAATTTTTGATGAATGCAAACTATTAGTGTCTAGCATTATTTACTCAAAAATTGCAAAGCAAGAAGGAAAACTGAGATTCTGGATAAGTAATACCCAAAGATATAAAAAAAAGAAATTCTTCACATTAAATTCTATTAACACTGTCAGCTCAAACAGAATCCAAATAAAATAACAAAACCAAAATGAATACTATCTTGTTCTTAAAGAGAGGCAAAGCATATATTGTCTTTGATATAACTATGTAAAAGGAAACAGAAATAAAAAAGAGGAATAAAAGATGGCTGGACTTTTTTTTTTTTTTTTTTTGAAGTTTATGGATAAATCCCCTGATTTCCTCACTCATCCCAAACAAAACTAAGCCATGATAGACTTGAGTGTTTAGAAAAACAAAATCTACTTCACCATTAACATTTTTTTTAGTTTGTTGAATTTTTTTATGACATATTACTCTATTGGCAAATCCTCTATTCTTATCTATAAAAAGCATTTACATATTTCAGGAAAAAATAACTCAAGAAACTAAAATTGACATCAGTTACACCACTGCAAAGTAAATGACATCAAGATTTACTTTTTACACATCTGGCATTTTAAAAGTACAGAGGTAAGTAAGTTAAGATACTCAAAAACATCAATCTAAAGTTTAGCTTACCAATAGGGACAGAATTGTAGTGCTGAAGTTCCCATTGACTAGAATCACCAGAAAGTTCAGTCAAGCAGGTTAAAGTAAAATCTGAGCTGGAAGCATGCTCATGTCTGAATCCTTCAGGAGAAAGATTATCCAATTCAAACTTCACAGTTGACATTGCAAAATTCTTATACAGCTATATAAATCAAAGTTTAAACTTTGATTCAGATAGTGCACACTGCTGAATTTTTAAAAATCACAGGAGGGGGAAAATCACTGTTTTATAATCAGCAACAACCCCAGGCTTTCTAGCAATTGTTTTCACTTGGAAATCTAAGATAAAACATGCAGAGCTGACTTTCTACGAAGTTTTCTGTATTCACTCCCTTCCTAAGCAATTGACGTCAATAGGATGGATGGATTTTAGAGCTGTTTTTCTTGAAGATAATCTTGCTGCCTTTAAATGATAGCAGTGCTAACCCCATCTCAGAGAGGCTGCAACAGAAAGTAAAATGAGCTAAGTGAAGATACAGGCAAGGCTGCAGAGAGATGCTTTTAGTAACTTGGTATTAGGTCTCCGCATATCTGTACACAAAAGATCAGCTGGGTGGGGCTAAGTACTGTCAGAGAATGCAACTTTATTCCACTGGGCAGCACATCAGAGGAACGTCTTAATTTGGAAGGAAGTTAATTCTGAATTATATTTCCTCGGTCAGGACTGTGAGACTGTAGTCTTCATGCTTCCTGAAACATGCTTGTGATAGTGGAGATGAAATGGTGAGTTAAACTAAAAAGTTCTGCACAACAAAAATACAATCAACAAAATAAAAAGGCAAACTATGGAATGGAAGAAAACATTTGTAAACCATGTAACTGAAAGTGCATAACATCTGAAATATACAAAGAATTCATACAATTTGGCAGCAAAAGAATCCAGTTAAAGAACTGGCAAACAACCTGCATGTCTTCCCAAGAAAACATACAAATGGCCAACAAGTAAGCGAAAGGTGTTCAACATTGCTACTCATCAGGCAAGGGCAAATAAAACCACAATGAGATATCACTTCACATTCATTAGAATGGCTATTATCAAAGAAACAAAAACAAAACAAAAACACAAGAAATAACATGCAGGCAGGATACAGAAAAAAAAAAAAGAAGAAGAAGAAGAACACTGTGTACTGTTGGGGAATGTTAATTAGTACAGCTACTATGGACAACACTGTGCTGCTGCTGCTGCTGTTACTGCTAAGTCGCTTCAGTCGTGTCCGACTCTGTGAGACCCCATAGACGGCAGCCCACCAGGCTCCCCCATCCCTGGGATTCTCCAGACAAGAACACTGGAGTGGGTTGCCATTTCCTTCTCCAATGCATGAAAGTGAAAAGTGAAAGTGAAGTCACTCAGTCATGACCGACTCTTAGCAACCCCATGGACTGCAGCCTACCAGGCTCCTCCGTCCATGGGATTTTCCAGGCAAGGTACTAGAGTGGGGTGCCATTGCCTTCTCCGGGTACACCTTCTAGTCACCCCTGAATATCAGTTCCAGTGTAGCTGTTTCCCTGTTGCAGTATTATTACTATTGTTACTCTTTTGGGTACCAACCCTACAAGCCAGTTTTCTTAGTTAGGAAGCCCAGATTCTTCTTTTTCTTCTTTCTCTTCTCCTCTTCATCTGTATCCACCTCTTCATCCTTCTTCCTCTTTTAGGAGTAATTATATCTTTAGGTCTTCCAGAAAGAAACCCTTGCCACTTCCTCCAAAATTATAATAGCTAACTTTAAGCTAAACACTCAGTCACTAAACCAGGACTTAAAAGAAACTTAGAACTAAACTCCCCAAAAGCATTCTGCGACCTGGAACACTCTGACATGGGGATGGTTACCGGAGACTCTTGTGTTACAGCAGTGGTTCTCAAAGTCTAACATGCATTAGAATTATTCAGTTTCTAAAATGTCCACCACATTCCCTGGTGATGTTGATACTGCTGGTCTGGGGACCACTTTGAGAACCACTTTTTTAGAATACCTCTTTGCTTCTGCATTGCTGAAGTTTAGCCAGTTTCTCAGATGGGCTCAGTGGTAAAGAACTTGCCTGCAAATGAAGGAGATCAAGTTTGATCCCAGAGTCAGGAAAATTCTCTGGAGGAAGAAATGGTAACCCATTCCAGTATTCTCGCCTGGGAAATCCCATGGACAGAGGAGCCTGGGGGGCTTCAGTCCATGGAGTTACAAAGAAGTAGGACATAACTGAGTGACCAAACAGCAACAACAGTTAGGATCCTGGGGAGGCTCCACTCTCCTTTCTGCTGACCTTCTGCTCTTAATTAGGGCCAGGAATTGGCTTGACTTGTCACTGACTTTTCCAAATGGTGAAAACAATCTCCCTTTGAGAGGCAACGCAAATGGTACCAAAGGTTGACTCTAGGCATGCTCCAAAAAGTTGTCTTATCAACCTGAAAAGCTCATTTAAGCTCAATAGCCAGGGGAATGTCAAGTGTGCAAATTATACAGAAATCTTGCACAACAGAGAGGGTCAATATGGAAATACTATCAGAAGTGTCATGTTTCTTTTTCCTTTGGGTTATAAAATGAAAAAAAGGACTTTCACTTACTTGGCCACTTCATGTTTATTGTTTAACAACCCTCTCCCCGATGTCTTATTTATGTATGTGTAAGCTCATACAGCCAAAGACTAGATGTGCATTGTCTTCGCCAAATGATCTGGTACATTTGATTGTTCAAAGGAGAGGGGATATATGTATACCTATGGCTGATTCATGTTGAGATCTGAAAGAAAACAACAAAATTCTGTAAAGCAATTATCCTTCAATTTAAAAATAAATAAATTTAAAAACATACAGCTGAAAATTCTTCCTTCATTCAGAAAAGAGATGGTAGATAGGGGAAAGAGATTTTTTTCTCCCATTTTACCCAGAGGCTAAGCAGGCATGCTCAGTCTCTCCATCATGCCCTACTCTTTGCAACCTCAGGGACTACAGCCTGCCAGGTTCCTCTGTCCATGGAATTTTCCAGGCAAGAATACAGGAGTAGATTGCCATTTCTCACTCTACAGAGGCTAAGATGAAACCTAATTGGTTCCCTCTCCATAGATTTCACTTAAGGGTTAGTTCTCTTGAGTCAGGTCCTTTGAGCAGGGCTCTCCATTCAGGACACAGGGCTTGGGGCAACCCTGAGCAGTTCAAGGCCCTGATACAGTACTTTCCACCATAGCAGGCACCACAGGATGTGAACAAGTATCAAGAAGCATGAGTTTCAAAGTCAAATATGTTTAGGAAACTTAAACAAATTTATTTAGGACTTCTCGGAGCCTTTATCTTGGTGATATTCATCATGGATCTCTCAGAGAAGGGACAAGTCTATCGATGTTTCATAAACTTAACTTTTAAGTAGGCAATAAGTCAATGGTCCAAAATTCAGAATGTATAAAAGTGTATATACTTCAAGAAGCTTTTTTCTTCATCCAGTTTATCTCATCACAAGCCGTATTATTTTGTTGTATATTTTTCTAGAAATAATTTATTCATATATAATAAATATAAGGACTGAAAGGAGATCAAACAAGTCAATTCTAAAGGAAATCAACCCTGAATATTCATTGGAAGGACTGATACTAAAGCTGAAGCTCCAATACTTTGGCCATGTGATGCAAAGAGCTGACTCATTGGAAAACACACTGATGCTGGGAAACATTGAAGGCAAAGGGAGAAGTGGGTGGCAGAGGGAGATGGTTGAATGACATCACCGACT
>SJYV01007508.1:0-10793 GCA_006410875.1 Neotragus pygmaeus
AAAAAAAGAATAAGCATTATTAAAATCATTCCAGTAGCAGGAATCAAAACCCTTACGATTACACAGTGAAAGTGACAAACAGATTCAAGGAACTAGGATCTGATAGAGTGCCTGAACAACTATAGATGGAGTTTCATAACACTGTATAGGAGGTGATGATCAAAACCATCCCCAAGAAGTGAAGTAAAGTGAAGTCGCTTAGTTGTGTCCAACTATTTGCGATCCCATGGACTGTAGCCTACCAGGCTCCTCTGTCCCTGGGATTCTGCAGGCAGGAATACTGGAGTGGGTTGCCATTTCCTTCTCCAGGAGATCTTCCCAACCCAGGGATGGAACTTGGGTCTCCCATATTGCAGGCAGATGTTTTACCATTTTAGCCACCAGGAAAGTCATCCCCAAGAAAAAGAAATGCAAAAAAGCAAAATGTTTGTCTGAGAAGGTCTTACAAATCGCTTAGAAAAGAAGAGAAGTGAAAGGCAAAGGAGAAAGGGAAAGATATACCCTTCTGAGTGCAGAGTTCCAGAAAATAGCAAGGAGAGATAAGAAAAACTTCCTATGTGATCAATGCAAAGAAATAAACAATAAAATGGGAAGACTAGAGATCTCTCCAAGAAAATCCGAGATACAAAGGGAACATTTCATGCAAAGATGGGCACAATGAAAGACCAAAATGGTATGGATCTAACAGAAGCAGAACATATTAAGAAGAGGTGGCGAGAATACACAGAAAGCATTAGTTGCTCAGTCATGTCTCACTCTTTGTGACCCCATGGACTATGGATTGCCAGGCTATTCTATCCATGGAACTCTCCAGGCAAGAATACACAGAAGACAATACAAAAAAGATCTTAATGACTCAGATAACCATAATGGTGTAATCACTCACCTACAGCCAGACATCCTGGAGTGTGAAGTGAGCCTTAAGAAGCATCACTACAAAAAAAGCTAGTGGAGATGATGGAATTTCAGCTGATTTATTTCAAATTCTAAAAGTTGATGCTGTGAAAGTGCTGCACTCATTATGTCAGCAAAATTTGGAAAGCTCAACAGTGGCCACAGGACTGGGAAAGATCAGTTTTCATTCCAGTCCCAAAGAAGGACAATGCCAAAGAATGTTCAAACTACTACACAGTTGCACTCATGTGCAGATGGTGACTGCAGCCATGAAATTAAAAGACACTTGCTCCTTGGAAAAAAAACTATGACAAATCTAGACAGCATATTAAAAAGCAGAGACATTACTTTGCTGACAAAGATCCATGTAGTCAAATCTATGGTTTTTCCAGGAGTCATGTAAGGATGTGAGAGTTGGACCATAAAGAAGACTGAGTGGTAAAGAATTGATGCTTTTGAATTACTGTGTTGGAGAAGACTTTTGAGAGTCCCTTGGACTGAAAGGAGATCAAACCAGTCAATTCTAAAGGAAATCAACTTTGAATATTTATTACCAGGACTGATACTGAAGCTCCAATAGTTTGGTCACCTGATGTGAAGTGGCAACTCATTAGAAAAGATCCTGATGCTGGGAAAGATTCAAGGCAGGAGGAGAAGGGGATGACAGAGGATGAGATGGTTGTATGGCATCACAGACTCAATGGGCATGAGTTTTAGCAAGCTCTGGGAGATGGTGATGGACAGGAAAGGCTAGCAAGTTGCAGTCCATGGGGTCTCAAAATATCAGAAACGACGGAGCGACTGAACAAGAAGTAGCAGGAAAAACACAGGGACAAAGACAAACATGCTTTTCCCTTTAAGGACATTTCCCACAAATAAAACTGGACACTGTTACCTACATTTGATAGTCCCAAAGTAAGTCACAAGGCCACATATACCTGCAAGGGAGGCTGAGAAATGTAGTCTTTACTCTAGATGCCATTAGGGTCAGCTAAAATCTGATGTGTCATTAGTGAGAAAGAGAGGGAGAATAGACATTAAAAGGCAACTAGTAGGTCCAGATTTCCACAGGAGGTAAATAACTAAAAAAATAAATTGTGTAATTTTTCAGTCATGAGCAAATGACCATTTTCAATTCTGACAATAATTTCCACATATGGATCTCACACATTCACTGTTCATCTTCACTATTCAATAAGCAACAATGAAAGAGAGGAAATCAGCTGGAGTGGGTGGAGCGAGGAAGGAAAAGTTTTGAATGTTTTCCAATAGTAATATTAGTCCATTATTGTCACATATAAATGTCTCTCAACATCTATAACTGGTATAAAATGGGAATGAACAAACCACTAGCTTTGTAATAGATTGCTATGTGATGGTTAATTAATTTGGTGGTTTTAGTTAGGTAAAACGATGCGTATGTGACACACTTCCCTTGTGCATCAATCAAGGACAACTGGAATAGGATCAAGCCATATTAAATAGATGTACTTTATTTGTCTGTATATTTGTCTGCAATAGAGTTTCTGTAAAGTTCAATGGGATCCTTTTGCCATCCATCTTTTCCTCCATCCATGCTGGGGCAGAGATTAATAAAAGGAAATGGCAACCCACTCTAGTACTCTTGCCTAGAAAATTCCATGGATGGAGGAGCCTCATAGGTTACAGTCCATGGGTTGCAAAGAGTTAGACATGACTGAGTGACTTCAGTTTCCGTTTCAAGTACATACAAAGACCTATAATTTTCAGATTTGGTAAGGTATTTTTGCTTGTTCTCATTCCATGCATTTCCATTATTGTTGCCTTCTTATGGGACACAGGGTTAATACAAAGGCACTAAGTCATTGCAGTTATACTGAAAAAAGTGTGTGAATGAAGGATTGAAGTAAAAGTTGGGAGGGAGAGGTAGATTAGATTTACACTTCCTATTCTTTTAATCTTGGCCCCTTTGGGAGAAAAGCTACTGATTCTAGTGCCCAGAGATTTAAGATTTTGAAAATCCTGTATTCCTAAATTGCCTAAATTTCTAAATTCTCTGGTTGAAAAGAAAATGGAGGAGAAGTAAGTAGAAAAAGAGGGCACTGTACACTCAACTACTGCAACAGTCTCCTAAATTTCTGTTTCTATCCATCTTTCATAATACCATCAGTTCCCACTTATTCATTTGCTCATTAATTAAAAATTGAGTTTCTAAAAGGTACCAACCAGGGCCAACCAGGGTCTCTCAAAAGTTGAGAGAAAACTAAGTTAGTTTCATATTTTAAAAATTTTGGGATGTTAAAAATGAATAGTGAAGTTTCTGGAATGATAGAATAAGGAGTGTAGTGAGCCTATTCACACACAGACAATTAACTATTGAAAAAAATTATATGTTAAAAATCTTTTAGAGGGTTTGAAAACTGTCTTATGGAGATACAACAAATTAAAAAAATATATATTCATTCAAAAACTTCACTAAGAACTGTGTTTCAGTAAGAACTGTGGCATTTGAGCCAAGGCCACTCCATTCCCACACATCCCCAATCAGTTTCATGTCATGAGAGTTCTACTCCAGATGTGTGCAGCCAAGATGGGGGACAGGTTTGGGGCTACTCCTTACTCCAGCTCATAGCAGTCTGTGGCTATGCTTTAATCCTGGAAGGAATACTCTACTGGTGGTTTGTCTTCACCCCCAACCCCTTGATGCAGAAACTCTATTCTAGGCCAAGAAAATGAGGTCTCTCTTCCCCCTCCCAGCCCCATCTATGGGATAGATACCATACCCCAGGCACAACAGAAACAGAACGCTGCACCCTGATCATCACCCCCACTTCAGCTCATTTGTAAGAGGCTTTTCAGGTGTGTGTTGGGATGAAAAGGATCCACAAACACTTTATTAGCAAAAGGAATAAAAAATGCAACATGGGAAAAAGAAGAGCTCTTCCTTTTCCTTCAAGGGCAGCAAGACCTCTAAAGAAAAAGGACGATTACCAGAGCATGCAGAGTAGACACCAGTGTCTCAGATGGGTTGGAATTCAACAAAAGTGATCCACGTCCAGGCAGTACTGACCTGCCAGATGTTTAACTCCTCCTGCTCATCTAGAGCTGCCTGGAATTGGGGAGGTATAAAGTCATAGAAAATGCAGTGAAGCTCTGCTTTGGAAAACTGAAAACTTTGGTCCTCTGAGACCCACAGATAGTAGCAAAAATCACATCTGCTGGTCTCTGGGTCCTACTGAAAGGTTGTTGCTGAACCATGCAAGACACCAGGATTCTTGGCCTCCAGGGGGGGAAGAATTCAATCTGGGGCCAGAGGCGAGGCTTGATTGCTCAGAGTTTTTGTGTAATAAAGTTTTATTAAAGCATAAAAGGGATAATGAAAGCTTCTGACGTAGACATCAAAAGGGGACAGAAAGAGGGCCCCCTCACTAGTATTAGCAATGGAGTTATATACTTTTTAATTACTTATTACAGTGAATCAAAAGAATGTCTGGAGGTTGTAAAGACCTTACTAGACCTACTCCCATAATTTACATTTTAAGATAACAGTATTAGCCAGAAGGTTTCTTCCAGAAACTGTCCTCAAGCAGGATACATTATTGTTATATAATCCTAAGGAATGTAGAGGAAAAAAAACCATTTGTCCTTTCCACCTCCTTGAGAATTCCAGACCCCTCTCTCCTTGGGGACTCCCAGACTTCTTATCAACCTGCCTAGAAATTGACTCTCTTGTTCCCCCCTTTTCTTTGAGGAGAATTATGTTGCCAAGGGAAAGGGGCATTGTTTTCATTCCATAACTACTTCCTGCTACTTAGGGGTGTAGTGCCTAAATTGTTGAGGCAACATATTCTCCTAACCCTCATATTGAGGGTCTCTGATCCAGGGGCCCCAAGTAATAGTTGGAGGAGGCTGTGCCACTCCTAGTAGCTTGGACAACCATTTGTAACTTAAAAACTCTCAGACGGTTAGAAACAAACCCTGTTTTACAGTTACAGATGTAAGGAAAAACAGTCATTAAACCAAGACAGTGTATAATCAAAATTAAAAGTCACATTATCTCCATAGTTAAAGTACAAAGTGTTGCATCAGTCCATCTTATGGTTGTTAGATGTCATCACAGAGTTGAAGAGAATCCTTTCCTTGAAGTGGAGAAACCCACCATGGGAAGTCTTCCACTTGAGGAGGGGCGTGTGCCGGGATCTAGCGTGAGGAATCCCACCCGTGACAAGGTCATGAGGAAGGAAGCCTGGCAAAATGCAAGGACATGATCAGGCTTCAGGGGCTCCCCCTGGAATTTCCTGAGCATCCACCCCCCAAAACCAGAGTCTGCCTGCTTTACTGTGTTATGCTTTCCACCTACTCTTTTGACATTAACAGGGGGCTGTCCCTCCCACCACCTTTTTCTGGAAAAAAATTAATTTAGAGCTTTTAGATAATAAATCTCCTGGGCATAATAAGAGTGTTTCAATCCAAAAACCCCTCTGATGGCTTTCTAGCCTGCCTGCAGGACTCATACAGCTGCACATGTGATTGTTTGAGGCCTCCCGACCACGGGAGGCACAGGAAGCTTAAAACATCCTAGGAATGTAGGGGCTTCCAAGAAGTCAAAATCATTAGAATAGGACTGATTAAAGGTTTCATTTGTTGAGCCAATACTTGCTGCCAAATTTTCATATCTTTTATTTTTAGGTTAAGTTGGTATATAGAAAAACAGGTAGTAGACCTGGTATTAGCAACATTAGATCTTTGTGTTAAGTACTTTCTTTGTTATAACCCACTGCATCTTTGTTCTACAGGAATGTATCTTTATTTAGTACTTTGAGGGTGATGCAGAGTAAAGAAAAAACACTTCTAGGGAAAAGGAGGTTTCTGGTTTGATAGACAGGAAGAGAGTCATAAAAATGTTAACAGGCCTCTTGGCCAGGAGATAATGTAAACCACCTGAGACCTTTTGTATACTGGAGGTATCCAAAAAGAAAGCCTTGTCTCAGTGAGGGTCAGGACTGCTACCCCTGCATAACTCTGCACATTCCATTATTTCTTTATGTACAACTTGGGGTATATAAGCTTATTTTGAAAAATAAAGTTTTGGGAGTCTTGCACTAATGCAGGGCTTCCCCATGTCGTTCTTTTCTCTCTTTTTCGGCTGAATTCCCATCTGGAGTCAGGAAGCTCACCACGTATACTTACTTGCCCTGGCTGCTAAGACCCACGTGAAAGGGAGCCTAAGGCAGGGCACCCTTCGATATTCAAGTGGGCGCCGGTGGCCTAACATAGATGGTACAAACCTCTTGTCTTGAGGTTTTATTGGTTTTCCCTGTAAGCCAAGTTATTCAGCATCCTTTTCTCTGCCTAAATTTCCTACTATACTATTTCTTCCTAATTTAATCTTATATCTCTAAATAAGTTTTTCCTCACCAACGCTGTCCCCACTTCAAATTCCCTGGATCCACCAGGGTTGGACCCTGGCAGGAGTGCTCCAGAAACCCAGAAATTAGACTGATTATGGAATGTGGCATAGGAATGAGCCCAGGACAGGAAGGCATTGTCTTGAGGGTCAAACAGCAGACTCAGGATTTTTGGAGTCAGCAGAAATAGGCTCACATAGATTATCAGGCCCATCTGAAAAATACAAAGTCAGAGCATAAAAAGTAAAGACATAAAATGACATTGCTTAGTTCTGGTCAGGGTGCCACCTCTTAACTCGAGAGTGATGCACCCACAAATCAATTCCTGGCACTTTGACAGCTGTGGGAGAAGAAAGAATAACCTGGTAAGGATCTTCCCAGAGGGACAAGAGAGATTGGCCTCCAGATCCCAATGTTTTTGTCAGGACCTCAATTCCTGGCTCAAATAGAGGCTTGCTTGACTTAGAGGCTGGGTCAGGAGTCACCTCCCAGAGTTCCATTAATGCCTATTGAAAAGCTGAGAGCTGAGTTATATAATTCGTTAATTCTAACGCTTCAGCTCTTATGTCTGTGCATAAGAAAGACCTTCCATAAATACATTTACCACTTGATTTCTTTATATCCAAAATAGGAGTGTTGCATGGACTGTTACAGGGAATTCATAGCCCTTGCGCCTTTAAATTTTCAATACGGACTTTAACCTGTCCTTAATCTCAGGTTTCAGTGGATACTGCTTCTTTTGTGGGAATAAGTGTGGGTCTTTGAGCTTGAAAACTACAGGAATAGCATTTTGTGCTTGGCCCATAAATTTTCCATCAGCCCACACTCTAAGATTTACATTTTGTTTAATTAAAGGGAGAGAAAGGGAGGGCTCCATATTCATGAAAACAGATGCATGGACCTTGCTCAGTAGATCCCTCCTCAAAAGCGGTGAGGGACACTATGGCACGATTAGAAAGTTGTGTGAAAATAGCACAGAGTGCCAGTTACAGCTTGAAGAACAACTGAAGTAATGCCAGCTCGTCTAGACAGTTCACTATGGAAGCAGATCAGGAAGAAAGTGGGCCAGGGGCTTCAATAAGCCCAGAGTGAGTTGCCCCAACATCTAAATGGAAATCAATGGATTGATCTCCTACAGTTATTAATACCTAGGGTTCCTCAGGTGTAATCAGGATGGGAGCTTGCGTGGGGACCCCCGGGCACCTTCAATCCTGATTGTCTTGAGAGTCCAACCCCTGAAACCTACACTTCTAAGGGCAGTCTCTCCTCTAGTGTGGTCCCTTGGAGACCGGACATGGAGCCAGATGGCTTAGATGCCTGAGGGCAATGCTGCTTGAAGTGCCCCTCCTTTCCACAGTAATAGCAAGCCCATCCTTTTTCACTAGGTCCCTCTGGGCATTTTTCTCAGGCTGTTTAAGAATGATTCTAACACTCATTACAAGGGCTTCTGCTTGTTCCTTTGTCTTTTTCTGCCTTTCTTTCTTTTCCTCATATTCCCTACCATAATAGATTGTTTGAGCCAGTTGCAACAGATTATCTAAAGACTGATTTGGCCCATATGTCTGTTTCAATAGCTTACAGCAGATATCTGGAGCTGACTGAGTGAGAAATCTATCTTTTAAGATCACTCTTCCCTCTTCATTTTGGGGATCAATCTCAGTGAATCTGTGAAGGGCTTTTCTCAGTCTATCTAGGAATTTACCAGAAGCTTCCTTCTCCTCCTGTTCTATGTTTGCCAATTTGGCATAGTTTAAAGTCTTAGCATGGGCTTGCTAAGAATACATCCTTCAGGAATACATCTGACAAAATGACTCTGATTCCATCTTCCTTTAGCTGTTTATAGTACCAGTCTGGTTCTATAGTTGGGACTGCCTGATTCCCAATGGGGAATTCCCATATGCTACTTCTATCCATTTCCCTTGTTTTCCACAGAACTGGCCCAATTGTAAAACAGTAATAATTGAGATCCTTCAACCAGCCACCATTCACCACCCTCCAGTGGATGCCCTGGCCATGCAGTATCACATAGGAAGATCAGGTGTGTCTTCTTTAAGCTCTGTGGATCAAATATATCCCAGTTTTTCAGGATA
The DNA here is from genome assembly GCA_006410875.1 of Neotragus pygmaeus. Classification (NCBI taxonomy): domain Eukaryota; kingdom Metazoa; phylum Chordata; class Mammalia; order Artiodactyla; family Bovidae; genus Neotragus; species Neotragus pygmaeus. The sequence continues at coordinate 8,372 of SJYV01007508.1, forward strand.
TAGTTCAAAGGAGTGAGGCTGGATTGTTAGCTCCCATCTGTAAGAGAGAGAAAAAAGCAACAAGCACCATCTTTCTACCAGAGGCGTCCCTCCCTGCTCTAAATGGGGGTGTAGACAGACTTTACACTGAAGCTTTCCTTTCCTGGTTGGACTTAGTCTGTCCCTTACTGACACAGGTGCTGAACTTGTCCCTCCCTGTTCTACCACTGAGATGGGGTGGAGATGCACCAGGGGTAGACCTGATGGCATCCCAGACTGACGTCCAGTTCTTCACCATTAAAACCTTGCTTGCCTCCGATGCCACCCAGGGTGCAATCATAGTAACCTTCCGGAATGCCTCCCAAGCTAAGACTGCTGGGGGAAACATTCATCAACTGAGTGTCTGTGCATGACCCTGAGTATATTCCTGACCACAATGAAAACATAAAACTAAGATGTTCCTTCCAAGCATCACCAAAAGAGATGGTGAAGGGCTGACCAGTGAGGAAAAAGTGATTTTTGTCCTCGAGTTATTAGATCCAGTCCTTCCAGTTCATTCCCAGATTCCACAGAAAAAATATCTAAGGAATTGGGACAAAAGCCACTGGAAAGCCTCCTCTGGTCCACTAAGAGCTAGCTTTACCAAAGGAAGAATCTCATTGTACTTCCAATCTGAGTAACCTTTAACCTAAGAGATGCTCTTGGAGCTAGAGCTCCATCTAGCTTCCAAACTTCTGACTCCTAGTGAGGCTAGGTGCTTCCTGACTACCAGTCCAAGTGTGGGACCTAAGTAACAGTACACAGTAACAGCATAGATCACAAGTCTCTTGAAAGTCTATGATCCAACAGACAGGTTAGCAGTTCGAATTCCCAAGAAGTTATGAAATGGTCAAAGAGACTGCAAAATTTGACCGAGAAAGGAGAGTTTGGTTCAAACACTTTGCCCATTTCTGGTCGGTCCCTGAAGGAGATATTGTGTGCCTCTTGGCATTGGCAGAATTTTGCCATAAGCCATATGAGGTCACCGTGGAACTGTACAGCAGGGCTCCTCACTTGCTTCATGTAGAGTGTATCATTCATTCACACAAGCACACTGTAAAGTTAGTAAAGTACAGCAGAAAACTTGTTCGCTAGGAGAACAAAGAATTAGAGCTCCAAGCATCCTTACTTTGTCCTGAAGAATCCTGGACAAGCCCCCAAGATGAAAGGTTGTTGCTGAACCACACAAGACGTTGGGATTCTAGGCCTCCGGAGGAGAAGAATTCAATCTGGGGCCAGAAACAAGCCTTGATTTCTCAGAGCTTGTGCGTAATAAAGTTTTATTAAAGTATAAAAGGTTTAGAGAACGCTACTGACAGAGACATCAGAAAGGGGCAGAAAGAGTGCCCCCTCTCTAGTATTAGCAATGGAGCTATATACTTTTTAATTACTTATTACAGTGAATCAAAAGAATGTCTGGAGGTTGTAAAGACCTTACTAGACTCACTCCTATAATTTACATTTTAAGATAACAGGATTAGCCAGAAGATTTTTTTCCAGAAGCTGTCCTCAAGCAGGATACAATAATGTTATATCAATTCAGTTCAGTTCAGTTGCTCAATTCTTTGTGACCCCATGAATTGCATCATGCCAGGCCTCCCTGTTCATCACCAACTCCCAGAGTTCACTCAAACTCACATCCATTGAGTCAGTGATGCCATCCAGCCATCTCATTCTCTGTTTCCCCTTCTCCTCCTGTCCCCAATCCCTCCCAGCATCAGGGTCTTTTCCAATGAGTCAAGATAAAGGAGAACAAAAACACAATTAAGCATACTGAACATGTGAAAACTGCTTTCCTAGGAGTTCTTGCTTTTGGGGATGACTTCTAGAAAGCCAGGCTTACATATTATTTGTAAACATGGGCATTCCCTTCCCTGCAGACAGAAAACTGTGTGTGTGTCCAAGCTGTGCCCTCTCAGGAGCCATCAGAGAAGGAAACTCCGAGCTACTGGTTCTAATCCAAACATGGGGCAAAAGCAACAGCATAAAGTCCCTTAATTGGATAGCAGCAAGGCTTACACACTAGTAAAGGGTCAAAATCCAACTGGCTAAGGGACATTGACCAATATGCTGAACTCTGGAAAGACAAACAAAAATATAAAAACTAGGGGGGAAGCCTCTGAGCATAGCCATCAGAGGCTGTGCACTGTGTGGGACGTTGGCTGAGTCATCATAGTGAAGCAAACTGTCAGGCGAATGTGTGCTTCTCTGTTCTTGTCTCATCAAAACCATGATTTGGAGCGATGGACATTAAAGCCCTCGGTGCATCCCAGCTCTTGGGTCTTGAACAAACCATGTCATAGCTCTTAGACAAATCAGTGTTACAGCTCTATTTTATTTAGAAGATAGCAGGAGAATCCATCCCTGAAGAAGAGAAGAGAGTGGCGGAGCACACCAGCACACA
>SJYV01007510.1:0-11170 GCA_006410875.1 Neotragus pygmaeus
ACTCATTTGTTTTCAGGTTTTTCCCTTACTGCAAACAATACTATATGCAAACATCCTCGGACCTTTTCCTTGACTTGTACACGTTTGTCTGGGGTAGATACCAAAAAGTGGAATTGCTGGGTCACCATGTCATATGCTAACACCTCCGGCGCTTGGCACACCCTGATGCTCCCGCCTAGAATGCCTCTCCACATGACTAATTCTTGCTCATCAAGACCAGTCAAGTGTCATCGCCCGGTGAAAGGTGGTCTCTTCTGCTTCTGTTTTCCCATAGTATTTCCTGCTCATATTGTATCGTTGACATACACCTCGGACTCTGCCTTTTTCATTTTTGCATTCCCAACACCCAGCCTCAGGCTTAGCATAAAGCAAACATTCACATGTTTTCTTGATTGGCTGAGTGAATAAATAAATAAACAAACAAAGGAACAGTGCTTAGGACATTCCAGAAACTCAAGGTGAGTGAGTCTGTGAATGTTGAGAACTTGGGCTGCGGACCAACCTGCCACCTGGTGCCTGGAGCCAAGTTGCCTCTCTGGGTTTCTGTCTATCCGGTCCTCCTGACCTCGGGATCTCATCTTGAGCTCTGTTCAAGTTGGGAACCCACTGATGGGGCCCCGTGAATGTTCAGGGGCTCTGGCTGCAGAGCACAGACATCTGAAGCCACTAGCAGGACTGTGGCTTTCCACGGTCAGCTCTGACCCTTGAAGCAGCTCACTATGCTCTGGGTTTTGGTTTATTTTTTCTCCCTACAGTACCTTAGGGGCAGTTAAGATCAGCTGCAGCATTTCTTCAGATTTGAACCCGAGGGATGCCAGATGTTTTCCACTCCGCATTCCCTTCTTTTTGTGGTCTGACAACCCTGTTTTTTTGTTTCTAGAGAGACTTCCCTAGATCCCAGAGTCTGGCTTGCAGCCTTCATTTTTAATGGGTTTTTGATAGGTGGCTCCTGTAATTCATTTCTTTCTTGCGATTTCACGCTTTCTGTCCAGGTGCCTAAAGCCCCTCCGGGCACTAGGTGGGATGGTCACTGATTTTAAATAATACGAGACAGTATGGCTGTCGTTAGGTGCCACCTCAGCTCTCTTTTGCAGCCGTTTTACAGTCGTCAGCTGCTGCACAGGCCCTTTTGGGAGGTCAGCCCAGTCACCTGTCATGTTTCATAGGGGTGGAAACAGAGATATGGAGAAAAGGGACTTGTCCAAGCCCCAGCTGAGAGTGGGTGTTGAAACTTGTCTCGGGAGCTACATCCTGCTGGGTTCACACCCTGCGAGCGCCCAGGCGAGGATCCACTGCTCAGGTGCGAGGGGCCGAACGCAGCTCATCTAGGGTGCCCCACAGGCCGTTTCACCCTCCCACGGGGACTGCGGGGCAAGTCAGTCCTCAGCGGCTTAGATGCCCGTTTGAAATTATCCCCGTTCATTCTCTGCAAGCCCCCTTTTCATTTTATGAGCGGATTTATCCGCGCAGGGAACGCGTCCGTGATTCCTCCTGGATTTAGAAACTACATAATTTTGCTATTTTTAAAGCTGTCGTTTAAAAATCCGTGCACACGGACTCACACTCCTCAGGGAGAGTAGGGGTGGGGGTGGGGGAGTCGGGACCGAGAGGACTTGCTAGGGAGAGAACAGCTGGGCTCTCGGCTTCCCAGCGCGCACGCCGTCCCCTGGGGGCGCACTCCTCCGAGAGCGCGGGAGAGTTTGCGGCCCCCAGCAATTTGCGCGGTCCAGACCCTCTGAGCGCCCCGGGAGTCGGACCGCGCAGACTTGCGCCCTCTCTCGCCTTCCAGGCAGAGGGCACGGCAGCCGGGTCACCGGGCCCAGGAGGAAGCGGGAGGGGCCGGGAGACCGAGCAGGTGGCGATTAGGTCAGACTCAGAACATTCTTGGACCGCTCCAGTGGATATAAATAACTGACAGGCAGGCTCCGAAAATTCCCAGGGTGCGGGGCAAGGGGGTGAGGAAGCAGGGGTTTATTAAGGGGGAGGGGAGTGGCATAGTGGTGATCTGGAAAGATCTACTAACAAAGGGGGTGGAGGGGCGAAAGGATTTAAGAATGAACCGTGGTACAAAATCTGGGAATAAGAACACGTGCGGGGGAGGAGGTCATGACTTCCTGCCCCACCTCCACCGCGTGTCGGACCCAGTCCTCAGAATGGCCCATCAGATTGGCTAAGAGGGCTATGCAAGGAAAGGGCAAGCCTTTGGAGTCCCGGCCTTGCCCGACGACAGATCTTGTGCAAGGTGCTAAAAGTCTCTGAACCTCAGTTTCTGCATCTATATAATGGGAGTCCTAATGCTTACAGGGGGATGGTTATGAGCCTCTCCAGAGTTAACGTCTAAGTAAACGTCTAAGTTAACTTATAACTTTTAAGGAAGCTGTGCTCAGCAAAAAGAGTAAGGCAGTGTAGCACCCCGCCAGGCCTCCCTCCAAAGGGAGCCGGTGCAGGCCGGACTCCTTCCCGCTTCCACGTCTCTCCCAGGTTCTGCCGAGGCCGGGGAGGGGCAAAGCCGAAATCAGACTCCTTACAGCGCCACCCTGGGTAGGCGGCCCTGGCGCTCCTCGGGCGGGAACCGAGACCCCACGGCCCGCGCCCCGGGAGCCGCGCGGGTCGCCGCGATGCAGGCAGCTCCTGCGCCCCGCCGCTGGCCGGTGGGGTTGGGGCCCGCGGCCGCGAGGAGAGGGCGGGGCTGGGGGCTGGGCTTACCGGGGGGAGGGCCCGGCGCGCNATCGGCGCCTCGTTTCTTACATAATAGTATATATGCTTCAATGCCATTCTCCCAAATCATCCCACCCTCTAGAAAGAAGAAAATTTTCAAATTGTAATCATTGGGAGGTGTTTGTCTGTTCGTTTGTTTGTTTTTCCCTTCCCAAATCAGTGAGAAAATAACAATTAGATTGTGGCTACTACTGTATGGGTACCATCTTGAACTGCCCCCTCCTCTGATACAGTCTCATTTGGGGGATGTTGCATGCTGTTTCTGGGAGCCAAATAATTAGCAGCATGGAACCAAGCCAGAGGAGGTCAATCGGGCTGTGTTGTATGCTTGGAAATGCTGATTTCCAAGGTCCTATGGTTGAACAGTTGTAAATTAAGACATATGGCACACATAGAACATAAGTATATCAGAATCTCCCACTTACCCAATCATTTAAAAATACATATTTTTTAAAGAAAGTAAATAAGCCATCTTTCGGAACTGCTTCTGAATCTATCAGAGAATTTAGAGAGCTATAGACAGTACTCAGTTTCTGTGCCATTCACCAAAATTTCCAAATCCACAAGTTGTTCATTGGTTGAATTCCATAGTGCTCATTTGCTTAGTTGCGGCCCCATGGACTGTAGCCCACCAGGCTCCTATGCCCGTGGAATTTTCCAGGCAAGAATACTGGAGTGGATTGCCATTCCCTTCTTTGGGAGATCTTCCCAGCTAAGGGAGGGAACCTGAGGTCTCCTGCATTGAAGGAAGATTCTTCATTGTCTAACCCCCAGGGAAGGATAGTTTGTCCAGATACCTTTGTGGGAGGTGCTTTAGGCTGAAAGATCTCTTATTTGTGACTTTGGAAGAAATCTAATTTGCTGGCATATCTTCTTGGTATAAAAATAAAATAAGTTAGGCACTGGGAATTAAATGAAAAACACGTGCCTCCCTATGAAAACCTGCATTACTGTCTAAGTAGTTGAGCCTAAGGACACACAGATCCACATGCTGTTTCCCAATTAATCATGACTACTTGGCTTGGATGCTTAATAGCTATGACCATAGAGCTGCAGTTTGCTGCTCTTTAATCAATTTAGCCAAGCTTTAAGTCTAATTGCCACTGAATTAAAATGACACATTTTAATGTAAAACAACACCCTGATGTGACTGCTCTTCAGAATGGAGTTTTTAAATTTGCATTTTTGACTGTTGCTATGAAAATTAATAGATACACCTTTTTCAAAGGACCATGGAATTATAGGCTGTCATAGGAAAATCTGAAATGATTCTTATTTTTTCATTCAACAGGCATTTATTGAGCACCAATACTTGCAAGGCAATGATCTGGACACTGGTGAGTGGACTGTGAACCAGAGGCTTCAGCCCTGACCAAGCTTGCTTCCTAGCAGGGAGAGGGAATAGTAATAAGTATATTAATAAACACGCATGAGATGATTTCATTTAGTTATCAATTCTAGGAATAAAATGGAAAAAATTAGTGGGCTAAAGAGGCTGCTTTCAGCTTTGATTCAATAACTCCTGAAGGGAGTTTTGCCTTTAATTAATCATTTTGCCTCTAATTGCAAATGTTTTACCCCCAGAAATTTTTCCTTAGTAGGCAAATCACTCCTACCTCATATCCCCAACTCACATATCATGAGCTTTGCCTAATTCTTATTATTAAATGTACAGTGCAAGCATGCTAAGTCGGTTCAGTTGTGTCTGACTCTCTGCGATCCTGGGGACTGTGGCCCACCAGGCTCCTCTATCCATGGAATTCTCCACACAAAAATGCTGCAGTGTGTTGCCATGTCCTCCTCCAGGGATCTTCCAGGGGATCTTCCTGACCCAGGGGTCAAACCTGCGTCTCTTAATTTCCCTGCATTGGCAGGTGGGCTCTTTACTACTAACGCCACCTGGGAAGCCCTACATGCACAGTACTCAGTTGCTATCATTTGTCTGTATGCTTCACTCCTAGAGACTATGAAGACCTTAACAGTATAAATCAGCCAAACTTGATTCATTTCTGTGTCCAATCTTTCTAACAAAGGCTTAGTATAAAGTGTGCAGTCAATACTAACGTTTAAAGAATGAATGAATGAGAAAATTAAATTTGAGCCAGCCATTCTATTTTAAGGTTTTCCTTAGGATAGTTTTCCCCTTCTAAACTTCAAGCTTTCTCCCTACATCTTTCCCTTGAGCCTAGTTTTACTCTTTCAAAACACATGAAGGAACTCTTTAAAGATGTCAACCTATCTTTCTTTCATGTCCTCCCTTGCCAAATAACATGCAATATCTTCAGGCTAATAAGCCCCTATTTNGCAAGAGTGCTGGAGTGGGGTGCCATTGCCTTCTCCAAAGTAATTATATTCAGTATCTTTTAATAATCTATAATGGAAAATAGTCTGAAAAAAGTCTTTATATGATTGAGTAAATTTGTTGTACACCTAAACACACTCAATATTATAAATCAATTCTACTTCAGTAAAAATAAATAAATGAATAGATAGATAAAAGTAAGTAATGCCAAGTCTTAAGGAAAAAAAAAAAACAAACTCTTAATGGTGTGTCATAGAGTGGACCTATAGGGGGTTTTTCTCTACTTTTCAAGTTTCCCTAATGTAGTTATATTGAGAAATGTGTTTGTGCATGTGTGTGTGTTTAAAGTAATTATCTAGGGACTTCCCTGCTGGTCCAGTGGTTAAGACTCTTGTACTCCTAATGCAGGGGAATCGGGTTCAGTCCCTGGTAAAGGAACTAGATCCCACATGCCACAACTAAAATAATACTGCATGCTGCAACTAAGACCTGGTGCAGCCAGATAAATAAATATTTTTTAATACAGTAATTATCTCATTCTGTGCCATCTTGAGCTGTTATAGCCTATGTAGATTTACAGATAAATTAAACTACCCTTTGAGCTTTCTACACAGGCTTATCAAAATGCGACATGGCAAGAACTGTACTTGTGACCTCAATAAACATTAATTCAGTGACTTCCATCATGCGCCAGTGGTTAAGACTCTGTGCTTCCACTCAGGCAGCAAGGGTTCGATCCCTGGTCAGGGAACTAAGATCTTACATGCCGTGCAGTGTGGCCAAAAATTACAATAAAATAAAGAAACACATTAATTAGGGGCCCTCCACAGAGAATGAGAAGGAAATGGCAAACCACTTCAGTATTCTTGCTTGGAGAATCCCATGGACAGAGGATCCTGGCAGGCTACAGTCCATGGGTCACAAGAGTCGGACATGATTTAGCAACTAAACTACTACCACCACAGAGAATGAGAAGGCTGCTTCTGGAGAGATACTCTCTTGAGGGCTCCGTTTCCTTGCTACCTGGACAGAAACTGAAAAGAATTGCAAAATGTCGCTTAGACCACCAGAGTTGCAAGCATGGCTTCGTATTCAAACTCACGAATTCCCATCCAGCATGTGATCTGACTTCAGCTGAACAAGGAGCAGTGGTCTAGGAGAACCTCCTCATTTGTTTAACATCACATGTGCCTTGACCATTAAACCCTTTTAAATAAAGAGGAAATTAATTACTCAGGATTTCTGAATATATCAACTAGGAGAGTACAGGAAAGTAATGTTTTAGAGAGACATTTCATATTTTATATTATCTGAACTGAATTTATAGGAAGGTGAAATTTTTATGTATTTGTGGAGGAGCCATTATGGGAAAGAGTTATTTTTACATGAATTCCATGACTTAAAGTTAGTTTTTTGCTTCTATTCACTCTCTCTCAAAAGTATGAATATAAGAAAAAAATTATTGACGTTTTTAACACGAAGAAAATATAGATAGCTTCCAAGTTTGAGTTTCAGGAAAGTTCTGAAAAAAGGGTAGGTGAAAAGCTTAAGTATCGTGAGGGCACAGTAATGCTATTTATTGCTTCATCAACTTGAAGCCTAAAGCCAAACTGTCATTCTGTCAGATAGGCAAACTTCCCCGGAGGTAAAGCTGAACGTGTACCTCAAAATGAACGCAAACCACTGAGCGATACCAAACTTAAGAATAATTTTGCATTTTCAGCACCTCTAACCATAAAATGTTGGAGTTGATATTAAAGATAAGATNACTGTCATTCTGTCAGATAGGCAAACTTCCCCGGAGGTAAAGCTGAACGTGTACCTCAAAATGAACGCAAACCGCTGAGCGATACCAAACTTAAGAATAATTTTGCATTTTCAGCACCTCTAACCATAAAATGTTGGAGTTGATATTAAAGATAAGATGCCTAATTTAAACAGGATATAAATGTTCCTTTCTGATTGGATAGTGTAAGAAAATATATGGGTATTTTGACCAGATCTGGGCAGTGCTTAAAAGGAGATGTTACAGTTCTGACCCCCCAGCTTTGTCAGCATATTACCACATTCAGTGTATTGGTTAGTTGTCATCTTCTCCTCCCCAGTCTAGACACTATGCTGATGGCCTGACTTTCCAACAAAATCCAGTCTGTGAACTCATTCTGTAATGGGATCCATGGGCAAATAGTGTCTGCAGAAAAACACACAAAAAATTTGTAGTGTCCTGCTAATTTTTGGAAATTAAACACAGGACACTTTTCAGGAAAATGCTGGGTTTTAAAAGGTTCTAAATCTTATCTGGTCCACTGGCTACTCCCATTGTTGCCCAACCCAATTTCTTTTAAAATATTTATTTATTTATTATTTGGCTGCACTGGATCTTAGTGGCAGCATGCAGGATCTAGTTCCCTGACTAGGGATCGAACCCAGGACCCTTGCATTGGGAGATCTCACCCAACCCTATTCTTAATTTACCGCCTTCCTCCCAGAGACATTATTGATTGAAGAGAAAGCCTCTTGTGTCAGCTTGCCCCACACTTGTTCTTGGAACCCAAGACCAAGTGAAGATTAGGACACTGTGGAATGATTGGTCCTGCAAACTTGGAGAGACCTTAGAAAATTGCTAAGTTAGATGAGTTTATATTTAATTCCCAGGGGGGAGAAAATGAATCCAACAAAGACGGATCTTTGCTCGGTCAGGGTGTGACGATCCTGCAGGTGCAATATGTTTGTGTTGTCAGGGCTCCCAGGCTCCTCCTCCCTCCCTCCATGTGGTGTGGGTGGTGCTCCTCCGTCCTGCTTCTCATTTCACTCTCCCTGCCGCCCCCCACCCCAGGACATCACTGGCCTGGCTTTTTCTGATAATTGAGAAAGTTCGTGCTGAGACCATTTTCATCTAGTTCTCTTTGTGGCAAAAGGCAAATGTGTTTGAGACAACTGTAGCAATCAAAGTGTAGCCTGGAAATATGGAGCAAGGTTTCTCTCTGGTCAGAATTGATCAAAACTGGTGGGTGTAGAAATCCAACTGATTACATTTTCCATTCCATTCTACCCAGAGGGCAACAAAAGTACCCTTTGAATGAAAGCATGGATGACAACTGAAGAGACTTAGCATGCATGCATGCATAGATAGACATGTTTTAATAGTCTCACATAGGTTAGGAATACAGAGTCTAGAGCCTGGCCTTCAAGCTCTCTGCCTTGAGTACATGACTGAGCATCCCTGTGCCTGTGCCTCGGTTTCTACATCTGTACAAAAAGGATACAGGAGTACTTACCTCATAAGATTATTTTGAAGATTACACATAGTAGAATTTAATGTGTGTGCTCAGTCATGTGTGACTCTTTGCAACCCCATGGACGGTAGGCTGTCAGGCTCCTCTGTCCATGGAAATTTTTCTGGCAAGAATACTGGAGTGGGTTGCCATTTTCTCCTCCAGAGGATCTTCCCGACCCAGGGCTAGATCCCTCATCTCACGTCTCCTGCACTGGCAGGCAGATTCTTTACCGCTGCTGCTGCTGCTAAGTCACTTCAGTCGTGTCCAACTCTGTGCGACCCCGTAGACAACAGCCCACCAGGCTCCCCCCTNTCCCGACCCAGGGCTAGATCCCTCATCTCACGTCTCCTGCACTGGCAGGCAGATTCTTTACCGCTGCTGCTGCTGCTAAGTCACTTCAGTCGTGTCCAACTCTGTGCGACCCCGTAGACAACAGCCCACCAGGCTCCCCCCTCCCTGGGATTCTCCAGGCAAGAACACTGCAGTGGGTTGCCATTTCCTTCTGCAATGCATGAAAGTGAAAAGTGGAAGTGAATTCGCTCAGTCATGTCCAACTCTTAGCGACCCCATGGACTACAGCCCACCAGGCTCCGCTGTCCATGGGAGTTTTCAGGCAAGCGTACTGGAGTGGGGTGCCATTGCCTTCTCCGTCTTTACTGCTAGTGCCACCAAATTTAATAGTTAGGTATTATTATTATCTGCCTTTCTTTCACATTTTATATGTTTGATTTTAAGAGATTTTCAATTGCTCTTGAGAGATTTTTATACAATTGCCATAGTTTTTCTTCAATTTATAGTTGACTCTTCCTAGAAAGCAGTGGGTTATCATGGATTAGTATATACTCAGTTGTAATTAATGTTAAGTGAATCTCATGATTAAACTCTTCAGTTACATAGAATTACTTATAGAACAAGTAATTAAATAACCAAGTGCACCTATATATATGTACTCAGTCGTTCATGTGTTAGCAAGTATTTATGGAGCACAGAGTGAGTCATAATTTTCTGGATCCTAGGAGTTTAGAACATGTCAAAGTCCTCACTCGCACATGCTTGTATTCTAGTGAGGGAGACAGACCGTTAGCAAGTAAATGAACAAGTAGACAATACTCATATCTTTTCTTTTTAAAAGGGTGGGTGCTCTTTTTTATTTTAAATATTTATTTACTTGGCTGTGTTGGGTCTTAGTTGCGGCACATGGGATCTAGTTCCCTGACCAGGGGTCAAACCTAGGTACCCTGCCTTGGTAGCACGGAGTCTTAGCCATGGGACCTGCTGCTGCTGCTAAGTTGCTTCAGTCGTGTCTGACTCTGTGNCCAGTAAGAAATACTTTCTGCAGAAATTAATGCAATCAATCTTAAGACTTAGGCTTACAAATATTTACCTAAGTGTGAGTAATGAAACAGAGGCCCCATTAGAGGGGCCCATCCAGTGTTTTTGTTTCTTTACTGGCAGTGAGGGTCTGAAGTTCCCCAAGTTAAAAGGACCTATGTAAGCTCCAGTCTGAAGCCATGCAGGTGGGGTTACCTGCAGGCACAGCTAGCACCAGCTCCCTCAGGTAAGATGCTGCGTGGTTGGCAGTACCTTTTTTCTTTAATATATTTATTATTGATGCATTTCAACGCAACCGGTCTTAGTTGCAGCACTCAAGATCTTTGATCTTCACTGTGGCATGCAGGATCTTCAGTTGTAGCACCTGGGATCTAGTTCCCTGACCAGGGATGAAGCTCAGGCCTCCTGCACTGGGAGTTCAGAGTCTCAGCCACTGGACTACCAGGGAAGTCCCTTGAAGGGCACACCTGGCCACAGTCCAGGGACAAAGCTGCTGAGGATGCGAGAACCCGGTCTTCCCCAGCTGAGAGCATCCAGGGAGAAGAAAAGCCTCTAGCTGCTCTCTCAGTCTATTTGGTTCTGAACTCTTAGACCTCGCTGCGACATTTAAAAGAATAAAAAAGTGGCCTGGAACACACAGGGAGGAAGTCACGGCGGACCTGAGCCAAGGGCACTGCATCCCAGAGTAGGAAGCTGGGCTGGCCCCGGGCGGGGGGAGGGGATTTAGTCCCGGGAGGTGGACTCCAGGACCCGGGAGTCTGTGATTCGGGTTTAACCTGGAGATACAGGCTTCAGGGACAGAGCGTGGGGAGAGCGCGCCTTCCGGGTGCCCGGCTCTGTCCCTCCTGGCTCCTCGGGAGCGCTGACTCCCCGACCTCTCGCAGCGGGGGTTTCTCCTCATTCCCGCCTGAGCCCTCAGCCCCAGCCTCAGCCCCACCGAGCCACTGCATGGCTCGCACTGAAACGCCACCTCACACACACTTCTGGAACTCTGCTGCACGAACACGTCTATCTACCTCGCAAGCCAGCCCACAGACCCCTGCTGCCTTCGGGGAACTGCGGACTCCGCGTTCTGGAAGCTCTGAGACCTCTCAGGTAGGTGAGGAACTCAGCACTGTCTGAGGGTAGGGCAAAGCGAACTGAAGCCAGAACCAGTCTTCCAGACTTCAGAGAGTCTGAAGTCGCTCAGGCTCTCTGAGACCCCGTGGACTGTAGCCCACCAGGCTCCTCAACCCACAAAATTCTCCAGGCAAGAATACTGGAGTGCGTTGCCATTTCCTTCTCCAGGGGATCTTCCCGACCCAGGGGAAGGCAGAGAAGTTCAGAGAGAGAAATGCCAGAAAGTTACTACTGACAATATGCATTAAGAGATGCTGCCACCAACCTAACAACCTAGAAGAATCTAGGGCCCAAGCGTCGCCCAGCCAAGCATGAATTTAGTACCTGGGATTTGTAGGCACACATGAGTCCGTGTATCCGCTTAGGTAGCACAGCAAATATTACTAACTTACATTACTAGTTTGAATGCCAAGAATGCAAG
>SJYV01007511.1:0-15855 GCA_006410875.1 Neotragus pygmaeus
CCCCTAACTCATCTGTTCTTAGCACCTGACCTCCCTGAAGGCTTCATCGTGGCCTCCTCGGCCCCTCCTCCCCAGCCTCCCCTCCCACGGCTTTCTTCTGGGCCTTGGTCCCTCCCCGGCTGCTGTCCTCAGACCTTCATTGGCCCCTTATCTCCCCAGTAACCAGACCACAACAGTGAGCTTGGAGTACCCAGGACAGGTCAGGCACTCCAGCAGGTAGGGACCGGGCCTCGCTCTCCTCAGCCGACCGGGGCGGGGGTTTCCTCTGCCTCTGTGATGCCTCCTCCCCAAACAGCCCCACCTCGGAGATACCAAGCGTCTAGAGGACCCCGTGCCAGAGTCAGAGCCGTAACGCAAGACAGAATGTGAAAGGTGGGAGGTTGGGAGGGGCTTGGGAAGAGATCTGACAGGTGTCCCGCTCCAACTCACTGGAGGAATTGAGACTCAAAGAGAGGCCAGTTCTGGGGTCACCCTCTTACAGTGCCTAGTCTCTCGCTGTTCATCGCCCACCCTCATCGCCCTCTCCTTGCCGTCTGAAGGAGTCCTGTGTCGCCCCTACAGGAGCCTCACCTTCTTTGGCCAAGATGCCTTTTGGACTCTCGGCTGGAAGCACTCGCTCCGAGGATGGAAGTGAGGCCTTCCTGGAGGGAATGGGTAATTCCTACTTTCTTTATTTCATTCATTCTTTTCCTGGGTTTTCCCATGTTTCAGGTCCTGTGCAGCGGGACCCTGGGGACCGGGAGGGTTTTCAGGAGCGCCCTCTAGTGGCTACACACTTGCTCCAGAATGGAGGTGGAGCCGGACCTGGGGAGTGGGATGGCCAGGAAGACTTCCTGCAGAAGTTTGAGTGAGGCCCAGAACTTCTCCCAGGAATTACCAACAGGAGAAGGAAGGGAAGAGTGTTTCTGCAGAGAGAACAGGATGTGACTAAAGCAAAGTTTCTTTATCTCCACATCGTTGACTCTTGGGGTCAGGGATCAGAACATTCCTGGATATTAGGGGGAGGGTTCTGTGCTCTGGAGGATGCGCAGTGCTCTCCTGGCTTCTACCCACTGCATGCCAGTAGTACCCTCCCGACCCTCCCTTACACTGTGGCAATCAAACATGTCTCCAGACACGGCCAAATGGCCTTAAGGGGACAGAATTGATCCTGGTTGAGAACCAGGCCGTGGGGGATGGGGAGCTAGTGGATGGGACCAGAGAGGTAGGTAGGGTCGGGTTTGTGGGGCCTGGAACCCCAGGCTGTGGAGCTGCAGCTTTGGAGGTGCTGGAGCACAGGGAGGTCTGTGACCGCTCTAGGTATGGAAAGACCCTCTGGAGCTGTGAAGGGAGGCCAAGAGGTTGGGGAGGAGGCTGGGGTGATGGTCCAAGCAAGGGAGGGCGAGGCCTGAGCCAAGGGGATGGGCTGAGAGTAAGGAGGTGGAAGGGTGGGGCTGAGGAAGGGTGGTGGTGGGGTTGAACAGGAAGGATGTAACAAGAAAAGTGTCCCCCCACCCCTTCCCTGGGAACTTGGCACATGTCCCCAGCTTTCCCAAGTTCTAGGTCCTGTGCTTCTGGTCCCTGAGGACTGTGAGGCTTCCCTGGAGTGCCCTCTAGTGGGGAAACAGAGGCGTGCCCAAACCCTGGATAGAAGTAGGTTTGGGGCCGGGGTTTGGGGCCGGGGAAACGCGGAGGTAAGCTTAGGGTACAGACAGTATGCAGGGATGAGGAAGCTTGAGAGATACAGGAACTGAGAGGCAGCCCTAGAGTGGTGCGGGGGATTGGGTCTGCAGTTCAGCTGCAGTTGGTGAGCCCCTAAGGGAGCCAGAATTCCTAGGGTTTGGAGAGGGAGGGGCTGGATTCCTATGAATCTCTTGCCTGGTCCCGCGCCTCAGTGGACTGGGAGCTGAGCCGACTGCAGCGACAATGCAAAGTGATGGAAGATGAAAGGCGAGCCTACAGCAAAGAAGTCCATCAGCGCATCAACAAGCAGCTGTGAGCCTGGGTCCCTGGAGCTGGGAAGGGGGCTGTTCAGGAGGTGGGGGGTTGCATTCCTGGGTCTGAGAGGGCAGGGCAGGCTCAGTCTGTTTGGACTTAGTGATGCTGAGCTCTGCCCCTTTCTGGTTTCCCCTCCCCTGCCCTGCCTGGGCAGTGAGGAGATCCAGCGCCTGGAGGGGGTGCGAAACAAACTGCAGGTGCAGATCAGCATCGCCCAGAGCCAGGTCAAGCGGCTGCGGGACAACGAGAGGCTGGAGAGCATGGGTCACCTGCTCAAGTGCCAGGTCCAGGTGCAGGCTGAGGTCAAGGAGCTGCAGGCGCAGAACCAAGCCCTGGACAGGCAGGTGGGTCCTGGGGCCAGACTCGGTGGGTCCTGCTCAGGGGCAAGTGTCATCACCTCTTTGAGCCTCACCTTCCTCATCTGAAAAGTGGGGTTATTGAAAGCATTGAAATGGGGTCATTTCAATGGGGTTATTGAAAGTTATTGAAAGCATCCTCTCAAGGGAGTTTGTGTTCAGGCTCCCATAGGAATTATGAGTCTTTACTGCTTAGCACAGTCCCATGCTTTCAAAAAAGCGGTAAAGAAGGAAAGAGTCTCCTTCTGGAGTCAGTGCACCCTGCGTTATAGTAGAATTCTGGTCCAGGCGCATCAGAGCTGTGTGACCGTTGGCGAGTCTTCTCTCCAGGCCCAAGTTTCTTCATCTGCAAAAAGAGAATGTGGGTAATGCAGCAGAGTCTAGACCAACTTTTCATCCTGTTGGCTTCAAGATCCTGTTATTTGACCCTGGAAACGTGACTTTTCTAGGCTAGTGTTCTTTTCAGTTTTTAGGAAAGGACTCATGGTGACACAGTTCATTTACAAAGAGATGCATATAGATGTAAACACACACACAAACAAATATATCAGAAACAAAAGTTTCCCCAAATAATACTCTTCTCCACATGGGATCCATTATCTTTTCTTTCTTTTTTTTCCATTCTATTTTCAATTCTACTCTTCATTTTAAAAAGTTTCTTGCCAAAGGACTTCCCTAGAGGTCCAATAGTTAAGACTTTGCCTTCAAATGCTGGGGAGTCCTGGTTCAATCCCTGGTGGGGGAGCTGAGATCCTGCATGCCTTGGGCCCAAAAAACAAAACACAAAACAGAAACAATATTATAACAAATTCAATAAAGATTTTTAAAATGGTCCACATCAAAAAAATCTTAAAAAAAAAAGTTGCTTGCTGAGACCATAAGATTTCTTGCACATTACTGGATCACAAATAGGAGATTGAAAGTTAATTATCTTGATGGGCTGTATTAGTTTGCTATTGCTGCTGTAACAAATTACCGCTCACTTGACTTAAAGTGACTTAAAGAGAACTAAAGAGCCTCTTGATGAAAGTGAAAGAGGAGAGTGAAAAAGCCGGCTTAAAGCTCAACATTCAGAAAACTAAGATCATGGCATCCAGACCCATCACTTCATGGCAAATAGATGGGGAAACAGTAGAAACAGTGGCTGACTTTATTTTGGGGGGCTCCAAAATCACTGCAGATGGTGATTTCAGCCATGAAATTAAAAGATGCTTACTCCTTGGAAGGAAAGTTATGACCAACCTAGACAGCATATTAAAAAGCAGAGACATTACTCTGTCAACAAAGGTCCGTCTAGTCAAGGCTATGTTTTTTCCAGTGGTCATGTATGGGTGTGAGAGTTGGACTATAAAGAAAGCTGAGTGCTGAAGAATTGATGCTTTTGAACTATGGTGTTGGTGAAGACTCTTGAGAGTCCCTTGGACTGCAAGGAGATCCAACCAATCCATCCTAAAGGAGATCAGTCCTGGGTGTTCATTCGTAGGACTGATGTTGAAGCTGAAACTCCAATCCTTTGGCCACCTGATGCGAAGAACTGACTCATTTGAAAAGACCCTCATGCTGGGAAAGATTGGAGGCAGGAGGAGAAGGGGACGACAGAGGATGAGATGGTTGGATGGCATCACCGACTCAATGGACATGGGTTTGGGTGGACTCCGAGAGTTGGTGATGGACAGGGAGGCTTGGCGTGCTGCAGTTCATGGGGTCGCAAAGAGTCAGACATAACTGAGTGACTGAACTGGACTGACTTAAAGTAATACCAATGAATTATCCTGCAGTGCTGGAGGACAGAAATCCAAAATGAGTTTCACTGGTCTAAAATCAAGGTGTTAGCAGGCGTGTTCCTTTAAGAGCCTTCAGGGAGACTCCATTTCCTGTTTTTTTCCTGCTTCTAGAAGCTGACTGCATTCCTTGGTTTATGGCTACTTTCTTTTAAAATTTTTGTTCTTAAAATGATTTATTTTATTTTGATAGTGCCGGGTCTTCGTTGCTGCTCTCGGGCCTTCTCTGGTTGCAGCAATCAGGGGCTACTCTCTAGTTACGGTGTATGGGCTTTCCCTTGCCATGGCTTCTCTTGCTGTGGAGCATGTCTAGGGTGTGTGGGCTTCAGTAATTGTGGGCACAGGATTAGCTGCCCAGTGGCATGTGGGATCTTAGTTATCCAAACAGAGGTCGAACCTGTATTCCTCTGCATTGGCGGGCAGATTCCTAACCCTTGGACCGCCAGGGAAGTCCCTATGACTCCTTTCTGTATCTTCTTAGCCAGCAATGACCAGTCGGTCTTTCTCAAGCTGCATCACTCTGATGCCTTTGTCCTTTCTTCTCTGATTCTGACTGTCCTACTTCCCTCTTTCACTTGTAACAACCTTTGTTATGATGTTGAGCTCATCCAGACAATTCAGGAGATTATCCTTGAGTCATCTCAACATCCTTGGCTTTATCACATCTATAAAGTCCTTTATGCCTCTTCAAGTGACATAGTCACAAGTTCTAGGAATTTTGATGTGGACATCTGGGCAGAAGAGTGTGGGGTGGTNAGATGTGTATAAGAGACAGGTGCCACCCTGTTCACCATCATTCCAACTACAGCCTTCCTGGGGCCAGTGTAGTCCCAGGGGTGTAGACCCAGTGGATCAGAGGGTAGAGAGAAAGGGTGTTCCATAGGTTGATGCCTCAAATGATCAATTTACCTACACATGCACACACACAATTTAAGAAGCCAGTAAAGATGGGGAGTTTTCTGGCTTTCCAGTGGCTAGGATTCCATGCTTCCACTGCAGGGGGGCATGGGTTCAATCCTTGATTGGGAAACAGATCCTTTATGTTGCTTGATGTAGCCAAGAAAAAAAAAAAAAAGAAGAAGAAGAAAGAAAGAAGGATATGTCGACCTAAAAAAAAATTGAGAGTTGCAAGTTAAGTTTTATTTAGGGCAAAATGAGGACTGCCGCCCCAGAGAGATCACCTCGGATAGCTCTGAGAAACTGCTCCAGAGAGGCAGGGACCTAGGTGAGTACGTATGCGATTTTGGTGAAAGGGGAGTTAATAGAATCAAGCACATATTTTTGCAGAAGTTTTAGTTAGTAGATGTCACTGTGAAGGAATTTGATGCTTTCCTAGATATGAGGAGATACAAGGATTGGGCTCATAATATCAGCTCCTGAAAATATCTAACTATCCGAAGACCTGTTCTGCCTGTTTTTCGGAGGACAGAGTACTTCATTTCCGCTCTGCCCCCTGAACTCCCTTCAGCGGGTATTGAAGGTCAGCAGCTGTAGCAGCGTATGACTTAATCCTTGTAGAGGTGGATGGCTAGTGCCCATGGCAAGTGCCAATTTGTAGCTGACAGGTATAAGTAATTCAAAAAGGCTTCTCAGAAGAAATAAACTGTTAGGTCTTAAAAGACAGACATGCTGTGCAAATACAGTTGCTTTGATCAGCCTTCCTCAAAGCCAAAGGAATCCCCTCTATTACTTAAGCCATTTCATTTTAATACTTATAGCAACTAACTTTTCTTGCCTGAGCAGTAAAAGTTCAGGGATCTGATTACTAAGCCCAAGAGGGCTTCCATGGTTTTGTTTATCCATTCACAGATTTAGTTTAAAAAGGACCGCCATGCACTGACTGTCTGTTAGGCGCACATATGGTGCTGGGCTTAGATAACGTAAATATTAACACTTGGAATTTCTGACAGTACAGGAGGCATGCAAGAACGGGGATCCCTTCCGGGGCCCGACAGCAGGCTCTTATCTAATACTCAGAAATGAAACGTCCAAAGAGACACACGTGCTGCAAAGCAAGAGACCTTACCGGGAAGGGGCACCTGGTGGGAGAGCAGGCGGGCACAGNATGGCATCACCAACTCAATGGATGTGAGTGTGAACAAACTCCAGGAGATGGTGAAGAACAGGGAAGCCTGATATGCTGTGGTCCATGGGATCACCAAGAGTCAGACACAACTGAGTGACTGAACAACTATTCCCTAGAGGTTTAGGCATAGATCTCTAGCACTTCTTTATACAAAGCTCAAAAGGGCAGTTCACAGCAGAAGAAACATCATCCTTGGTTTTTATTTCATTTTAAGATGTTTTTTATTTACATGATTTTTAAAAAGTCTAGCTGAACTAGATTGCAGAGCCTGAATCTGATTGTTTTATAATTATGGAAGAACGTACCTAGGAGCACAAATGTTCAGCTGGGAATCAAGCAGGAAAAGATGTAACTTGTGGAAGCATACGTGATTGAGCACATTTTAAAATACATCACAGAGAAAATTTTCAAAGTCTATGAACACTCATTCAAATAGATACTTAGGGTTTTCTTATTTTTGAACCAAATGATCTTAATGGCATGGTAAAGGAATGATGAATATTATGGCTAGAAAAAAATTACATTCTTTATATTTGTATATGTGTACATATATCCTCATATCAAAGTGTGTGTGGGTGTAGGTGTGTGTTTGTGTGTGTGTGTGTGTTTAGCTGAACTCAAAAATGTGGTTCAGAGACTTTTTAGATGGGAGTTTCAGGATAAACAGCTATGGACTGATTTAGTAAATAGGAAAAGATCAGGCCACTTTTCAAATTTTTTTAAATCAGAATCAGATATTTATAATGAAATTCAGTGGATAAGAGCCCAAACATTGCACACTGCTGCCTTTTCTTAGCAAGGTTCTGCTGCATAACCTGGAAGGAAGGTGCTGAGAACTGGAGCGGCCAGTTGGCTTTCAGGCAGCACTGAGCTCGGCTGGCCCTGGCCTCTCAGCNGTTTAGCTGAACTCAAAAATGTGGTTCAGAGACTTTTTAGATGGGAGTTTCAGGATAAACAGCTATGGACTGATTTAGTAAATAGGAAAAGATCAGGCCACTTTTCAAATTTTTTTAAATCAGAATCAGATATTTATAATGAAATTCAGTGGATAAGAGCCCAAACATTGCACACTGCTGCCTTTTCTTAGCAAGGTTCTGCTGCATAACCTGGAAGGAAGGTGCTGAGAACTGGAGCGGCCAGTTGGCTTTCAGGCAGCACTGAGCTCGGCTGGCCCTGGCCTCTCTCAGCCCCTCTACACGTGACTCTGCTGATGGCAGGTACTCCCTGAACCTCTCTCCTTGGTGTTGGGTGTCACTGGAAATGGTTCTGCCCACTTGTCTAGACACTTCATCTCCTCTGCCCCTACCTCAACTTTTTCTTTCTCTCCCTTTCACATTCCATCTTTAATCAGTTTGGTGCTCACTCACAGTGCAGTTCAGTTCAGTCACTCAGTCATGTCCAGCTCTTTGTGACTGCATGGACTGCAGCACACCAGGCCTCCCTATCCATCACCAACTCCCGGAGTTCACCCAGACCCATGTCCATTGAGTGGGTGATCCATCCAACCATCTCATCCTCTGTCATCCCCTTCTCTCCTGCCCTCAATCTTTCCCAGCATCAGGGTTTTTTCCAATGAGTCAGCTCTTCGCCATCAGGTGGCCAAAGTAGTGGAGTTTCAGCTTCAGCATCAGTCCTCCCAATAAACACTCAGGACTGATCTCCTTTAGGATGGACTGGTTGGATCTCCTTGCAGTTCAAGGGACTCAAGAGTTTTCTCCAACACCACAGTTCAAAAACATCAGTTCTTCGGTGCTCAGCTTTCTTCACAGTCCAACTCTCATAGCCATACATGACTACTGAAAAAACTAGTCTTGACTAGACAGACCTTTGTTGACAAAGTAATGTCTCTGCTTTTGAATGTGCTATCTAGGTTGGTCATAACTTTCCTTCCAAGGAGTAAGCGTCTTTTAATTTAATGGCTACAGTCACCATCTGCAGTGATTTTGGAGCTCAAAAAAATAGTCACCCACTGTTTCCACTGCTTCCCCATCTATTTGCCATGAACTGATGGGACCAGATGCTATGATCTTAGTTTTCTGAATGTTGAGTTTTAAGCCAACTCTTTCACTCTCCTCTTTCACTTTCATCAAGAGGATCTCTAGTTCTTCTTCACTTTCTGCCGTAAGAGTGGTGTCATCTGCATATCTGAGGTTATTGATATTTCTCCTGGCAATCTTGATTCCAGCTTGTGCTTCTGCAGCCCAGCATTTGTCATGATGTACTATGCATATGTTAAATAAGCAGGGTGACAATATACAGCCTTGACGTACTCCTTTTCCTATTTGGAACCAGTCTGTTGTTCCATGTCCAGTTCTAACTGTTGCTTCCTCACCTGCATACAGATTTATCAAGAGGCAGGTCAGGTGGTCTGGTATTCCCATCTCTTTCAGAATTTTCCACAGTTTATTGTGATCCACACAGTCAAAGGCTTTGGCATAGTCAATAAAGCAGAAATAGATGTTTTTCTGGAACTCTCTTGCTTTTTCCATGATCCAGCGGATGTTGGCAATTTGATCTCTGGTTCCTCTGCCTTTTCTAAAACCAGCTTGAACATCAGGGAGTTCACGGTTCACATATTGCTGAAGCCTGGCTTGGAGAATTTTGAGCATTACTTTACTAGCATGTGAGATGAGTGCAATTGTGCGGTAGTTTGAGCATTCTTTGGCATTGCCTTTCTTTGGGATTGGAATGAAAACTGACCTTTTCCAGTCCTGTGGCCACTGCTGAGTTTTCCAAATTTGCTGGCATATTGAGTGCAGCACTTTCACAGCATCATCTTTCAGGATTTGAAATAGCTCAACTGGAATTCCATCACCTCCACTAGCTTTGTTCGTAGTGATGCTTTCTAAGGCCCACTTGACTTCACATTCCAAGATGTCTGGCTCTAGATTAGTGATCACATCATCATGATTATCTGGGTCATGAAGATCTTTTTTGTACAGTTCTTCTGTGTATTCTTGCCACCTCTTCTTAATATCTTCTGCTTCTGTTAGGTCCATACCATTTCTGTCCTTTATCGAGCCCATCTTTGCATGAAATGTTCCCTTGGTATCTCTGATTTTCTTGAAGGGATCTCTAGTCTTTCCCATTCTATTGTTTTCCTCTATTTCTTTTCACTGATCACTGAGGAAGGCTTTCTTATCTCTCCTTGCCATTCTTTGGAACTCTGCGTTCAAATGGGTATATCTTTCCTTTTCTCCTTTGCTTTTTGCTTCTCTTCTTTTCACAGCTATTTGTAAGGCCTCCTCAGATAGCCATTTTGCTTTTTTGCATTTCTTTTTCCTGGGGATGGTCTTGATCCCTGTCTCCTGTACAGTGGCACGAACCTTCATCCATAGTTCATCAAGCACTCTGTCTTTCAAACCAAACCCTTAAATCTATTTCTTACTTCCACTGTATAATCATAAGGGATTTAATTTATGTCATACCTGAATGGTCTAGTGGTTTTCCCTACTTTCTTCAATTTAAGTCTGAATTTGGCAATAAGAAGTTCATGATCTGAGCCAGTCATCTACTTTTAAGTGCAGATTTCTCTCCTGACCTCCTGACACAAGTAATTGTCCAGAGCTGAGGATACCACTATGAGAAGGTCAAAGTTGTCACATGTGGTCATCACACAGTGCAGAGGACCTGATGGGCCCTGTTTCTCCTACCCCTCCACCTGCTTTCTGTCCAGCCCTTCTTCCCAATGCTGGTCCTACAAACCAACAGTGGCCCAGAGCCCCACACATGATCCTGGGCTTCAGGCTCATGGAGGTGGTGCTTCCAAAGGCAGGCTTCCATGAGCTTCTCCACAGCCACGGGCAGTCAGAGGCAGGAGTAGCTCACCTGCCAGGGCACTAACGGGAGGGTGTTCATATGGGCATTTGATTACAAATTTTTGCTTTCTTATCCCTAAGTTATTACACATATGCACTGTCGATCTGTTTGAGTTTGAGGGAATTTTGGGAAAGGGAGGAAAGGGCTGCAGTGCTAGTAACATTTGTAGGGAGTTGTTACAGGATTCAGCTGAGTGAGTCTCAGCACATTTTCAAACAACTGTAATGTTATTAGAGGGAGAGCTGTCCTGACACAAACTTTGGGCCCAATTAGATCCCGAGAGCTGCTCTATGGGAAGCCTGTCTCACTGGTAATTCATAAGGAGGAAATGCATTCACAAGCGGCAGCCTTGTTTATGAAGAGTTCTCTCTGTCTGAGGACAGCACTGCTGTGCTTAATTAGACACTTCGAGATGCATGGCCAGTGTTTTTAAGGAATTTGTGAAAATCTTTTGTCTTTCCATTCGTTTGACTCCTCCCAGAGTTCCACGTGCCCAGGCGCGCCCTTGCACTCCTGGGAGGCGGGCTATGGGGCTTCCCCAGGACAGGCTCCATGCTGGTGCAGATGGTGACCAGAAGCTACTTCCACTCCTAGGGACGACACAGTCATGGTCCAGCATGGAGGCTTTCATCTTTAGAGCAGATTTCAAACAGCTTACTCTGAACATCAGTAAAGCTGATTTAAATCTGTAAAACATAACAAGAAAAAAATAGAGTGATTCTGATTGAATCAAGGGAGTGAGACCTGGAACCACCCTCTTTGGGAACCAAATTTGAAGGCAACTGGTCTGGTGAGTGAGGGTGAAGATCTTGTCTGAATTTTGGAGGAAAATTTGAAGAGTCCTTAGCATGATGGCCCAAATTGTACTGTTGACAGAAGTAATCAAGCCAGTCTCATCTCCTACCTTCTTCCCTCCAGATCTTGTCTTTTCTGTTTAAATCCACACCTCCAGAGAAGAGTGTGGGCTGCTATCCAGATGAAAGCTCTCCATTCAACTGACTTTCACTTTTCAAGTGTGAAAGTTTATTTTCACTTTACTTTGAAGTCTTTTTTTGGCCATCCAGAGATGACAAGGAGTCTGGGCCTGAAGACATCCTAGAATCTGTGACAACAGGGAGTTCAGGAGAACTCCCTGGTTAGCGCCTTCTCTGATGTCTTCACGTCACCAAATATTTATTGAGCTCCTGTGGCTAGTACTGTATGATGAACTGGTGATACAAAGATGGTTAACAAGATACTTGAAAGACTGAGGGAGACAAAATAAAATTTACTCCACACTCTGGAAAAAGCTGCAAAAACAGCTTTTTTTTTTCAGAGTGAAGAACCCAGGGCATGCTCCTTGGAGACAGGGGTGCTGGGATGCCTTCCCAGATAATGATGTTGCTGGGTAGCTGGTCAATCGCTACCCCTGAGAGTTTATGTGAAAGGGAGAGAGAAAGCAAGGGTGCATTCAAGACTTCGTCAAGGAGCTTGCAACTTAATGAGGTTTATACTACATACACATCAATGACTCAGGGAAATTCCTAGGCAGCAGGGACAGAGAAATTGATGAAACAACAAAAGGCAGGGGTCCCAGACACTGGAATGAAGGGAGGTGAATGTGTCTCCACAGAGTGAAATTTTGAGTCCAGAGGTCTTTCCTTGTCATCTCTGGGTTGCACTTAGAGCAAAAAATTCTTTGGCAAATGTAGGAGCCCCTGTATGTGGAGTCTTCCTGTGTCTCCAGGTGAATATCACAAGGTCTCCAACTGAAGGCTTTGCCTTCTCTGAGGGACTGTTATCTCATCTAGGGTGACCAGCCATCCAAGTTTGCCAGAGACTTTTGTGGTTTAAAAACTAAATACCCACATTCTGGGTACTTGGCCCTCTAACTTATCTATAACGGTCTGAGCTGGGGAAGGACAATCTAACTCCCTGCCCTGTTTTTCCACCTGCCACTCTCTTCCCTCACTATCCAGAATACCAAGCACAAGCTCACCAGGCCTAATCAATAGGGAGAGCGAGTGATACCTACAACATCTGCTTCCTGTCCTGTGAAGATCCCTGTGACAGAGAAACACAAATGCTGCTTGCCCAACAAAGGACAGAAGCTCCAGAAGGAAGAAAGTCTAATTAACCTGCCATATATGCAACCCATTCAGCTTGATGTCTGGCCCATAGTAACAACTCTTATCACTCCTGTGTGCCAGATGTAGTCAGGGGCCTCACACTCTAGTAAGAGAGATGGAGAAGACATGAGTGTGTGTATTTTAAGGTAGATTTGGCTTGAAGTATTGAAAAATGTACCTGGCCAGATATATGTGAGGTATACAAAATTTCTTTGGCATGAAGAAAAATTATTAGAAGGTAAAGGTCTGCAGGGTGTGATGGGAGACCACTTGCGACCATCTGTAGATGTTCAGATTTTCTGGTCTGTGCTCAGAGGCAGTTCCCACTTCCATCACTTCTACCAGGCTTCTAAATCTTATTTGTCACTAAAATAAAATCCTGCTGCCTGTCTGGAAATGAAGCAGGAGGTTATTTCTCTGGATGCTCGTTTCATTGGTCTCAAAATGTGTTTTTGAGTCTGGGGACCTCTCATCATCTATAGCTAACAGGGACAAGGTTTTAAAAGTGGTTTGTTCTCTGACACTTTTCTAATTAGGTCAATAAACAAGTATACTAAAGAAATGCTATCTTTGCAAGCTTTTGCTAGCTGTGCATCTGAAGATTGCCCTGGAGACTCTCGCTTTAATCAGAATCAGCAGGGGGTCTGCACAGTTTCATCGTCTGTAGAATTTTTCAGTGCTTCACTTCAGACACAAATTTAGGAAACTGTGGCTAATATGTGATGTCACAATGACACATATCAAAATATAGATTTACTTTTCACCATTTGCACTAGATCTTCACCAAAGCTCTGCCTGGTCCTCTGCTTTTCAAATATTTATTCCTCAGATTTGGGAAATTCAGCCTTGCTTGTCACAGCATTGTTGATAAGAGTAAAAATCAGCATAACTTGGTTGTGGAACCATAGACACAGTGTCTGTCTATGGAACACAGTGCAGCCCTTTAATGTCTATCCTTGTGCTAGAGTACTGAAACACCAATTGGTAGGGACATATGTACTTTACAAATTTATTTTTTAATATATGTGTGCTGTGCTGTGCTAAGTCGCTATGTCCAACTCTTTGCAACCATTAGGACCATAGCCTCCCAGGCTGTTCTGTCCATGAGATTCTCCAGGCAGGAATACTAGAGTGGGTTGCCATGCCCTCCTACAGGGGATCTTTCCAACCAGGGTATTGAACCCAANTGTGCTAAGTCGCTATGTCCAACTCTTTGCAACCATTAGGACCATAGCCTCCCAGGCTGTTCTGTCCATGAGATTCTCCAGGCAGGAATACTAGAGTGGGTTGCCATGCCCTCCTACAGGGGATCTTTCCAACCAGGGTATTGAACCCAAGTCTATTATGTCTCCAGCATTGGCAGGTGATTAGAAATAAGGATGGACTATTAACAGTGTTCACATAATTTACAGCTGAATTATGGGAATATTATTTTTTCCATATCGGAATACTCTATATTCTAAATACTAGTGGATCACTGGTATATGAGTAACTAGCCTAGTTAAAGCTAAGTAAAATAAGCTTGAAGACAGAAATCATTTTCTCTTATAGCAGAGAATTGCTACTAATCCTAGTGCCCTGAGGACGCGGAAAGCAACTCAGCATGGCAGGAAGTCTAGAACTCAGGAGACACAATTCTGCTCCCTTGTTTCATGATGAGGGAACCAAAACCCTTTGGGCCAAATGTCTTGCTTGAATCCCTTTAGTTCATTAGTATAGTAACCAGATTCTCTGACTTCCGTTTGAAGTTAGGAAATAGCTTTCAAACGCCTCACTTATCTTTTTTTATAATTTTTTAAATTTAATATTGGAGAATAATTGCTTTGCAGTATTATGCTGGTTTCTGCCCTACATCAACATGAATCAGCCACAGGTATACATATAGCCCCTTCCTCTTGAACCTCCCTCCCATCTCCCTAACCTCCCACCCCTCTAGAGTGACACAGAGCCCTGGCTTGAGCTCCCTGTGTCACACAGCAAATCAACACTGGATGTATTACACATGGTGATGTATATGTATCCATGCTGCTCTCTCAATTCATCCCACCCTCTCCTTCCCTTACTGTGTCTACAAATCTGTTCTCTGTGTCTGTGCCTCTATTCTTGCCCCACAAATAGGTTCATCAGTACCATCTTTCTAGATTCCATAAACATGCATTAATATCTAATATTTGTCTTTCACGTTCTGACTTACTTCACTCTGTTCGATAAGCTCCAGTTTCATCCACCTCATCAGGACTGACTCAAATGCATTCTTTTTTTGTAGCTGAGTAATATTCCACTAGATGCTTTTATATTTCCTTTTCTCCGTTGTTTTTTGCCTCTCTTCTTTTCACAGCTATTTGTAAGGCCTCCCCAGACAGCCATTTTGCTTTTTTGCATTTCTTTTCCANTCCTTGCTATCCTTTGGAACTCTGCATTCAGATGCTTATATCTTTCCTTTTCTCCTTTGCTTTTTGCCTCTCTTCTTTTCACAGCTATTTGTAAGGCCTCCCCAGACAGCCATTTTGCTTTTTTGCATTTCTTTTCCATGAAGATGGTCTTGATCCCTGTCTCCCATACAATGTCACGAACCTCATTCCATAGTTCATCAGGCACTCTATCATATCTAGACCCTTAATTCTATTTCTCATTTCAATTGTATAATCACAAGGGCTTGATTTAGGTCATACCTGAATGGTCTAGTGGTTTTTCCTACTTTCTTCAATTTGAGTCTGAATTTGGTAATAAGGAGTTCATGATCTGAGCCACCGTCAGCTCCTGGTCTTGTTTTGTTGACTGTATAGAGCTTCTCCATCTTTGGCTACATAGAATATAATCAATCTGATTTCGGTGTTGACCATCTGGTGATGTCCATGTGTAGTCTTCTCTTGTGTTGTTGGAAGAGGGTGTGAGGGATAGTACATGGAAAAGCTGGGATGCCACAGTGCTGTCTTACAGAATTTCAGCAGTTGCTTTCTTTTTGTGTCCCCCTGACTACCACAAATTTATATTAGATTCCTGAGTTTCAAAAATGTTGACTCTGACAGTGTTGCCAGCTTAATCGTTGCTTTCATGGAGGCAAAGTTCTGGGATTTCCAATTTCACCATTTTGAGTGATGCTGCTGTCCCTAGGCACCACCTTTTAAAGCCACTCTAAACCTTAAAAACTCCATTGTCCATTTCAGTGCCTCCATTTTTAAAAGTGCTTAATTTCCAACCTGATTTTCCAAACTCTTTGACCCTTCATTTTCCCCCACTCTCCCACCTCATCTCACTTTCTTCTAATATTCCTTCTGTTATTACATTTGAACAAATATACTGTGAATTTCATAATTCACAGTATTTACAGTGTGTGGGGGTTTTTTTGTTCACAGAATACCTTTTCTTATTTAATATTTGTTTAGTATGAATTTAATGATCCACATGTTCAAAAGTGACCTTTTCTTAGAAGCATCTCCTGGTAGTAAGTGTAGGCATAAAATAATTCCTCCCTCTGTTTTTCTACTTTTATGTTGGATTTTGAATGTTAGAGAAGCAAATAACCAGGGGAACAGATAACTGTGAAGATTTTTGTTCATTGTCTTCTATTGTATTGACCTCTTTTGCATTTGACCCAAGAATCTTACATTAAAATTTTGTTATCAGTCTCAAATATTCTTTGGATTGGTTTTAATCTTTTATATGTTTCCTCATTAATTAGTGGACTGAATAGAATTTTTATATGTTCCTTTTATATTTTTATATGA
>SJYV01007516.1:0-12156 GCA_006410875.1 Neotragus pygmaeus
AAATAAAAACAAAAATAAATACATAAATCTAATCTGGAGCTGCCTCTCTTGCAAGGGTGAGTTCCCAGGGACTGGAGGGGCAGGCGCTCGGGGGAACTAGGGGAATCACGTGTCTTCTAAGAAAGGAGGGTGTGGGGTGGTGAGTTAAGCAGGGAGCCTTCGAGCAGGGAAGTTTGATTCAATGATGGAAACTAGACCTGGCCCCATGCTTTCAGCAAAGGAAGGTTTCCAGAGGCCACCCCACTGCAGTGGTTCTGCAGTCTGGCTGACTTGGGCTTACGTGCCCTTGGACAGGTTACTTACCCTCTCTGATTGTCAGTTTTCCGCCTTTTACGTTAAGACAGGGATGTGACAGTTGAATGAGTTGGTGTCTGAGCCTTGTCTCCGGTTCAAGGACAGGACTCCATAAATATGGCCATTATTATTGCAATTGTGTAGGTTGCTGAGTGAAAAAAGCTACCACCTGCTCCCAGATGTTTTCATGGTATATGTTGCCACCTCCTATTTTACATCTCTAATTTTTGGCATGCTGCTGGAGGTAGAAGGGCTGGCTTTGTGGGTGTGTCTCTCATCTGGTGGCTCAGGGGTAAAGAACCTGCCTGCTAATGCAGGAGACACAAGAGATGCAGGTTCGACCCCTGGGTCAGGAGATCCCCTGGAGGAGGAAATGGCAACCCACTCCGGTATTCTGGTCTGGAAAATCCCTTGGCCAGAGGAGCCTGGTGGGCTACAGCCCATGGGATTGCAAAGAGTCAGACACACTGAGTGACCAGGCACGCACACAGTGTGATCTCTGCAGCTGCACAGGGCCCCAGGCTTGCTTTATTAAGTATTTGCTTCAGCAGTTTTTGTGTTTGAAGATGGAAATAGCTTCCATTTGAGAACTGTCTGTGCAGGGACTGGCCTGAACTTTCTCTTCTTGTGCTGGAGGGAGACCTGTGGAGAGGTCCCACACTTGGAGTGACTGAGCAGAGGGACCCAGGCTTGGGGAAACGGGTTCACAACTCTTTTGCTATCCTCACCTGAGCCATGGGGAACACCTGGAGCTTTCCTTCGAAGAACCAGGGTCTCCCCACTGCCCATATCTGGGGTAGGCAAGGGAGAGTAAGCGTCCAAAGTCTAGAGGGAGAGGCAGGAAGGCCCCCTCCATGGCAGGCAGACTGCCTCCCACAACATGGTCACAGGCTGGAGAGAAATGAGGAAGGAGACCAGCATGAGCAAAAGTAGGATGCAGGTACATGGCCTCTAGAAACTCTGTGCTTACAATTTCATTTTATGTTTTCCTTTTCTGTGCATAATTCCCGCCTGTTACACTCCAGGCTTCACTAAAATGTTGTTCACTGCTACAAGCTCATCTTATGTTGGGGGTTAGACACTAATTGTTCCCAACATCAATTCTCTTCTTCTTTCATAGAAACAGGATTGTACCTTGGCAATGGCTGGCCAACTAAAGACTACATTTCCCATGTTCCCTTGCAGGTAACTATGTCATGTGACTACATGCTGGCCAATAGGATGTTGGTGTCAGTGATGTGGTTCACTTCTAAATCGTGCCCTCAAAGGCCTCAGCAGTACTGGGCAGGGGGACAGGTAAGTTCTTTCTTTTGCTTTTTAACTTCATCCGTGTGTTTGGAATGTAGGACGTAGTGAGTTCCAACTTGAGCTGTGCAGACAAGGACCACCCACATACAGGGGTGGAAGAGAAAAAGGTAGAAGAGCCGGCCCATCACCCTAGACTGGTCAGCGTAGATTGTTCTATGAGAGAGACATAAAGGAGGCTGATATTCAACTGATACACACAGTCATCATGGTTGCTTACAGACATTCTTACTGTTAAAAATAAACTTCTTGGTTTAAGCCACAGTTTGTGGGAATCTCATTTAGAGTAATTGAATCTGTTTTCTGGTTAACTCAGCCATATTTTAGGGGGCTGATAAGGAAGAGGGCTGGGTAGTGCCTCCAGATTCAGATGGTGTTGGGGACAGGAGTGGCACCCTGTTGCAGGCAATTAAGAGAAGGCAGACAAGGGCTGTAGAAGTCCTGGGAGAGACAGCTCACTGTGGTTGCCAAGCAACCACAGGGATGGTCCATGGGACATGTGAACATCCCCCGGAGATTCTGAGTAATATCCGCAGAAAGAACCTGATCAAGTTTAGTCTTGTTCGTGTCATGGGGTCTGATCATTAGTTAGACATTAAAGGGGAAGCTGGAAATTTCGGGGACAGCTGGGGTTAGAAACCATGCTCAGAGAATGTTAATTCCCTTCTGAGGCAAATGCTTTTTGGCTGCCTATCTCCCCACCATTCCTTCCCCCACCCTTCTTCTTGGCTGACTGAGCCCACCCAATATAACAGAGGCAAAAAAAAGTGAGCTGTTCTTTTCCCAAGCCACCTCGGCAGTGGACGTATAACTAAAACGCAGCTTATTTGATGTCAGGCAAAGTCCGCCCAGGAGCTCTTGGGAAAGGTTTTTCCCTCTTGAGAGAAGCACATGGAAGGAATTATGCTTTTTCCTCGACAGGCTAAGGCTGGAGGAGCACAGAGAGAGAGCGCCCTGAGTCCTTGACAAAGTCACTGAGTTACTGAGCTGTCCCTGGAGCCACCTGGCTCTGAACTTCTTTGTCATGACAAGCTTTTTTGTTGTTGAAGCTACTTTTTTGTTACTTGCAGCCAGAAGCATGCTAACTGATACACTGTCTTTGTCTTCTGTCTCAACCTTCCTCCAGCCCTGTGGGTCTCAAGTGTAACCTTGTTCCTTCTGCAAAGCCCTCATTGCTTTGGAAGTCAAGCTCTTCTGGAAACCACCTGCATCAACTTGTCACCACTTGTCTTCTAAATAAGAATCTCCCTCGTCATGTCTTACTTCTTCTTTTCAAACCAAGATCTGTATCTGGGTGGGGTGGGGGTGAAAGCAGGACTTTGGCCTTTGTGCAACCCTCTCTTTTGGCGCAGATCAGTCCTCTTGTATTGGCCTTATCGGTCCGGATGTGTCTCTCTCTTAGACTGGGAGCTTGTCTCATGCATGGGCTGAGGAGTGTTCATCTTGGTATACCTTTGGGTAGCTCAGGGCTGGGCAAAGGAGGTGCTCCCTGAATGCTTGTTGAGTGACTATATGAAAGAATGAATCATCTAAGCCCAATTTTATCACCTCCCCCAAACAGAGCCAATTTCCCTCCCCACTGCCCTCCTACACTACTCTGGGACAAGACGGTTCTTGCAGAGGTAGAGACAGGAAGAAGTTAATTCGGTTCTCAGTTCCAAAGCAGCTTCTAATCCTTCTCTCCTTAAATTACCTTTAATCCACCCACTGTCAGCCTTAGCTCTGGTTCAGCTCTGAGCTGACTTTGACTCAGAGCATCTCAAAAAAAAAAAGGAAGGAATGAGAGAGAGAAGAAAGGAAACTATATTTAAAACATTTCAAGAAACATGGAAGAACTAGAGACAGAAATGATTCGAGGTGGGCATGCTCTCCACTAAGAGTTGTCAATTGTAGACCTTCCCCGCCCCCCTCAGTTCTTCTAATTACAAAAGTGATACACGTTTAATGAAGAAACCTTGGAAAGCACATATGAAAGAGAGGAAACTTAGTGTTTTAGTCTGACCACTTATGATGGTGACTTAACGTTTTGGTATGTGCATTTCCACATTTCTTTGGTCTGTCCCTGTTTCTTCCCCTCTGTCTCCATCTCCCTCTTTCCTTCAGCCCCTCTTGACTCACTCACTCTCTCTCCAAGTATCTTTCTCTCCTTCTCAAATTTAAATACTTCCAACTTCTTCACCCTCCAGACTGGGTCATCTCCCGCCCTCCTCAATAAACAACTCAGCTTGATCTAATTCCCGTCTTGTAAGGCAGCAGGAAATTCGGTGCTCTGGCCTCCGCAACACTTTCTGAGAAGTCTGAGTACCTTTTCCTCGAACTCGGCTTATCGCTTGTCTCTTCTTGCTCTCAATGGTTACTTCAGCCTGCTCTCCAGCTTCCCTTGCTCTTCCTGCATCGGTGGGGAATGCTTCGGCCCTAAGTCACACTCCGGCTGAGGCAGGTCAGAGCTTCGTTTCCCTGGACGAGAAACCCGGGGACAGGTGTCCCCCGGTCAGGCTCCTGGCCTGCGCATCCCCTTGGCCCGCCGTGCTCACACTCGCAAGCTTCCTCCAGTCACTGGAGTGGGCGCAGTGGCTCTCCGGGTCTGGTCGCCAGTGCCAAGGAGCACGCGCCTTTGGGAGCAGCCCTTGGCCAAGGACAAGGAGGAGCTGGTGCACAAGTACCTCGACCCCCTGCTCCTCAGAGCGGGGCCTCTCAGGGACTGGTTGTTCCTGGTCGCCTGTTCCGAGTCCCCCCTAGGGACGTAGTCCTCCTTGCCCACGATGGTGACCGGCTCCTGAGTGCCCTTCTTGTTCCCTTAACCCTGGACCAGTCCTCCCTAAGATCTCCTCTCAGGCCGGTCAGTGGCATTCGGAGCTTTGCCTCCGTGTTGGCTTCTGGAGGAACTCTGCCCGAGACGGTAGACTTGGGCTTTTCCTTCTAACCAAAGGGCCATGAACAGAAGCATCATCTTCAACCAGGTGTGACCCACAGCTTCCTGGCATCTTCAAAAGAGCAGAGCATCCTCACTGCTAGTCCTCGAGACATCAAGTATATTGGGTTTCATCTAGGCCCCCCCATTACATATGCTTTGCAGCCACTACTTCATATATATACAGTAAAACGACGAGGGGGCCCTCTGAGTTACTCAGTCTAAATTCAGAGCTCATCTAGCAGCTGGGGGCAGTCGCTTCTCTTCTGGGCTCCCTGTGAAGCCATTTCAGCGGGAAAGCACCTGACCTCCTTCCTCCTTCCCCTCCCCTCCGTTTCCAAGCCCCTGAGAGCCAGAAGTCTCACTTGAACTGGGTGATGGAAGTGAGGAAGGTGTAGAAGAACTTTACATCAAATTCTAATTTTGTTTTCTTTTTTTGGCTGTACTGCGTGACCTGTAGGATATTTGTTCCCTGACCGGGGATTGAACCTGGGCCCTCAGCAACAGGAGCCCAGAGTCCTAACTACTGCACTGCAAGGGAAGTCCCTTTGCTATTTTTTTTTTAAATCAAATTCTAGATTGAAGGTTTTATTTCAAGCAAATTTTTGCAGAATAAGTACACAGTTTAAAGTACACACTCTTAAGTATGCAGTTTAAAGAATTTTTCCCAGCTGAACACGCTGGTGTAGCCAGCATCCAGATCAAGACACAGAGCCCGACCAGCCCCCCGAGAGCCACCTGGTACCCCTTCCAGTCACATCCCTTCCTCAAGGACGACCACCATCCTGACACCGAACACTCTGGGTTGGTTTTGCCTGTTTTTGAACTTTGCATCAGTGGAATCACTCAAACTGTGCTCTTTCATGCCTGCCTTGCCTTCTTTCCATCAACATCATGGCCACGAGATTCATCCGTGCTGGGTCTAGCTGTGGCTCACTGGTTGAGACCAACATTTTAATTTGAGGAGTTTCGAGTTTTAAGAGCTGAAAGAAGATAGTTTCGGTAACTAAAAGAGTCCCCAAAATTATAGAATTGAAGAGAGGTGGGTTGAGGACACCACATGTCTTGGGGCAAGTGACCAAACTTCTTGTTTCTCTATTTCTGTAACATGGGGCTAATACAAGTTCCTACTTCACAAGGTCCTTGTGAGGACTCACTGAACTAATGTCTGCAAGGTGTGCAGGGGATTCCCTGGTGGCTCAGACGTTAAAAAAAAAATCTGCCTGCAATGCAGAAGACCGGGGTTCCATCCCTGGATCAGGAAGATCCCCTGGAGAAGGGAATGGCCACCAGCTCCAGTATTCCTGCCTGGAGAACTCCATGGACAAGACTAACACACAAGGTGTGTAGAGCAGGGCCTGGCCTGTGGGGGGTGCTCCATGGAAGCCTGCTGCTGTCTCCATTCCTGTCTCTGCCATGAATCCTACCTTTACTCTAGATTTTTATTATTACCCAGAGGGGAAACGGAGGTTTCAACACAGGATATTTGGTAGTAATTATTATAAAAATGATTTCATAGTAACACCTTAACTAGTTGAGACATATCCCTAGACCGGTTAGGTGTGTGTCTCAGGTAAAGTGCACATCAAGCCTGAGAAGTTAGTACGGCTCATACTTGTTTAACAGCTGAGGCAACTGAGGCTCAGAGGACAAAGCAACTCCTTCGGGGTCGCAGAACGGGTTGGTGGTGGAGCTGGGGCCTCTCTGACCAGGGAATCCTGTTCTCTTCTCTTTGCCCTTTCACCTCTTTCTCATCCCCAGCTAGATCTAGCAGTCCTCAGGATGCCCGGGGGTGGTCCTGCCTGGCTGCCCCTTGGCCTGACCCCCTCCCCCACCCCGGCAGCCAGGAGGTCCTGCCTTAGGACTTACGGAGATGTTTTCTGTCTTGATTTTCTCACTGATCTGTTCGCATGAGGCTCCATGCTTCTCGCGGATCTCGTAAGCGGCACTGTGAATACCAGGTGAGTCAGTCATCCTCAGCAAACAGGTTCTCAGGTAGCTTCATGGTCGTGGTACGGTGGCTGGGGATGTCGGTTTTTATGGAGCTGAAATTAGTCAACTGCAGTTATAGAATTCTCCTACTGCCAAATCATGAAATTGGTTCAGGCCAGCAGGCATGGTAAAGGAACTTATGAGAAGGAGGTAGGCACTTTATAGAAATGGAGAAAATGCCAGAAGCAAATTCAAAAAGGCTTGAGAGCAGGATGGCCTGGGGGAGCCTTGGTTACACAAGCCGGCAAGTCAGCTCTGATCATGTGTCTCTTAGGGTGCTTTAGCCACAAGCAACAGAGAGCAGGGCTTCACACTGGCTTAAGCAGTACGGGAGCTGGGAGGCAGGGCAGTTGTCAAGTCGCTTGACTTGGGGGTTTGAGAATGTAACTGAGAACCCAGGTTCTCTCTCTCTTCCCTCTACCGTCCACAAGCTGGCTTCAGCTGATAGCTGGTTCCCTCTGTGGCTGCAAAGTCGTGGCCAGTAGTAATCAGGCTAAAAAATGGTTAGCATCCAATGGAGAAAAAAGAAAGAGTGGCTTTCTTGGGCTCTCTTAAGAGTAAGGAAGTGTTACTGCCCAAAGTCCTCAGGACATCTATCCTCGTGTCTCGTGGGCTAAGGTGGCTTGGGCCCGTTCACCCCTGAACCAGTCATCGGCAAGAGCCATATTTGGAAGACATATTTCAGCAACATTGGGAGACATCTGGAAGTATTAATGGCATCTCATGGGTAGAAATCAGAAGTTTAGTCACTAAGTTATGTCCCACTCTTTTGCAACCCGTCAGAATGTAACCTGACAGGCTCCTCTGTCCATGGGATTTCCCAGGCAAGAATACTGGAGTGGATTGCTGTTTCCTTCTCCAGGAGATCTTCCTGACCCAGGAACCAAACCCACATCTCCTACTTTGGTAGGTGAATTTTTACCACTGAGCCAACAGGGAAGCCTGTAGAAATCAGAGATCTTGCTAAATACCCTACAGTGCTGGGACGGTGCCTCCCCAATTCACACACTACAGAAAATTACCTGGTCTGAAATGTCAAACACTGCAGAGTTTGAAAATCCCTGGCTGAGACTAATCAGGCCCTCTCTGCACTGGGGTGTAATAGTTGGTTGGGAGTCTCCTACGGTGTCCACTGCAAACTTTTTTTTTCAGACTTTGTCACTCTGTTAGGGACACTGTGTTAGGGATTCAAATTTCAGGGAGGGTTTGTTTGGCTTGGCCTGGACCACTTGCCCACTCATAAGCCTATAGAGTGTAAGGCGTGACCAGTAGTTCCCCCACAGGAAGATCCTGGTACAGGAAGTGGAAAGGGATGTTAAACTGGCAGAACAAAGCAAAAAAAGCCCACCTCAACTTCTCTAAGAAACTTAAACTCTTGATACTGCTGGAGCGGACAAATTTCAGGTCTTAACTGAGAACCCACGAAACTGTGATCCCCCCCAACCAAAGAAGTGACACTCCCCTCAAAGAAGGAGAGGGAGACATCCCAGAATGAAATAGGGAAGTGGGGGAAGCAGACAACATCCTGGGATGATGTTGGGGAAGAGCGGGGAGAGAAAGAGTACATGTTAACCGGACTTCAGAGATGGCTGCCATTCATTCTTTCCCAGGAACCAAACCCACCTCTCCTACATTGGCAGGTGAATTTTTACCGCTGAGCCAACAGTGATTTCTGTAGAAATCAGAGATGCTGCTAAATACCCTACAGTGCCAGGATGGTGCCTCCCCAATTCACACACTACAGAAAATTGGGGTCTAAAATGGGGTCTAAATTTCCACTCCCTTGAATCTGAACTGGCCTAGACTTTGTGTCTGTTTTGACCAGTAGAACATGGTGAAAGTGATCCTGGGCCAGTTCTGGGCTTCCTGCCTCATGGTGCCCTGAGGAACCATGGAAGAAGTCAAGGCTACTCCAGTTGGAGGGCGCTGAGGTGCCATCTTGGATGTCCAGCCCAAGTCAAGATGTGTCAACCCCTGTAGCCATCTGCTTGCAACGGCCTGAGAGAATCCAAGTGAGAACCACTCAGCCGAGTCCAGTCAACCCACATAACTGTGAGTGAGAAGAATAAACTGTTGTTTTTAAGCCTCTAAATTTGGAGGTGGTTTGTCATGCATCAATTGATCATGAGAACAGTATATATAAAAATAATATATATGTAATCAAGGTTTTCAATTTTAATATTTAGTAATATTTTCATGAAAATATTTTATTATAAAAGTGTTACCAAAAATGGAAAAAAGAACCACCACCCCTGGTTATGCTGATTTAACTCCAATCACAACCTTTAGTGTGTATTCTCCCAGCCTTCTTTCCTATGGAAGGTTTTCCTAGGGCAGTTTGAGAGCATATTTTTTCCCCTTTACCAACATGTCATCATCAATACTCTACATTGCCACAGAGTTCTTGCAGCCAGCAAACTATATTAATAATGCCATTAACAGGCGCTTATAGTAGATAGAATAACGGTCCCCTTAAAGATGTCTAGGGGCTTTCCACGTGGCACAGTGCTAAAGAATCCGCCTTCCCAGTGCAGGAGATGCAGGAGTCGTGAGTTTGATCCCTGGGTCGGGAGGATCCGCTGGAGAAGGAAATGGCAACCCACTCCAGTATCCTTGCCTGGAAAATTCTGTGGACTGAGAGCCTGGTGGGCTGCGGTCCATGGGGTTGTAAAGAGTCAGCTGAGCACATACACGCCGCCCCACCCCCCACAAAGATGTCTATGCCCTAATCCCCTGAACCTGTAAATGTGTTACTTTATGTGGCAAAAGGGACTCAGTGGGTGTGATTTAGGTTGAGGATGTTGAGATGGGAAGATTATCCTGGATTATCTCAATGGGCTTAGTGTAACCACAAGGGTGTTTATAAAAGGGAGGCAGGTGGGTCAAAGTCAGAGAAGATGATGTGGGTAAGGAATCAGGGTCCAAGAGAGTGAGCAGAATATGCAAAGTTGTTTGCTTTGAAGATGGAAGTTGTGCCACNATTCAGCAAGGATTATGTTCAGACTTGATGGAGAAATTAAGTTTTATAGATAAGCAAAAGTTAAGAAAATTCATCATACAAACAACTTTACAACAAATGTTAAATGAACTTCTCTAGAAAGGAAATAGAAAAGAAAGAAAATGTCTACAAAAGCTAAACCCAAAGCAATAAATAAATGATAATAGGATCATACATTCCAATAATTACCTTAAGTATAAATAGACTAAGTGAACCAACCAAAAGACACAGACTAGAGGAATGGATGCAGAAACAAGACTCATATACATGCTGTCTACAAGAGATCCACGTCAGACCTAGAGAAACATACAGACTGAAAGTAAGAGACTGATCAAATATATTCTATGCAAATGGAAACCAAAAGAAAGAGAATATCAGGTAAAGCAGACTTAAAAATAATGAATATACTACCCAAAGCAATATACAGATTCAATGCAATCCTTATCAAACAACCAATGGCAATTGCCACAGAACTAGAACAAAAATTTTCACAATTTTGGGTCACATATGACCTCAAATAGCCAAAATAATCTAAAGAAGAATCGAGCTGGAGGAATCAAGCTTACTGACTTCAGGCTATACCTCAAATCTTTAGTCACCAAGATATCATGGTACTGGCAGAAAAACTGAAATGTAGATCAATGGAACAAGATAGAAAGCCCAGAGATAAATGCATGCAACTATGAGCATTTATTTTCACAAAAGAGACAACTATATATAATGGAGAAAATATGGCATTTTCAATAAGTGGTGCTGGGAAAATTGTACAGCTACATGTAAAAAAATGAAACTAGAACACTTTCCAACATCATACATGAAAATAAGCTCAAAATGAATTAAAGACTTAAGTGTAAGAATAGAAACTATGAAATTGTTAGAGGAAACCATAGGCGGAAACGTCTTTGACATAAATCACAGCAATATCTTCTATGAAGGGTCTATAGGAAACTACAATCAAGGTGAAAAGACAGCCCTTAGAAGGGGAGAAAGTAATAGCAAATGAAACAACTGGCAAAGGATTCATCTTCAAAACATACAAGCAGCTCATGCAGCTCAATACCAGCAAAAATAAATAGAATAATAATAAATAAGTGGTTAGTTAACCTAAACAGACATTTATTCAAAGAAGATATAGAGATGGCTAATACACACATGAAAAGATGCTCAGTGTTGCTCATTATTAGAGAAATGCAAATTAAAATTACAATTAGGTATCATTTTACGTCAGTTAGAATGGCCATCATCAAAAAATCTACAAGCAATAAATGCTGGAGAGGGTGTGGGGAAAAGGGAATCTTATTTTTTGTGAGAATGTAAATTAATACAGCCACTATGGAGAACAGTATGAACATTTCTTAAAAATTAGGAAAAACTGTGCCATATGACCCAACAATTATACTTTGGCATATACCCNACAAGCAATAAATGCTGGAGAGGGTGTGGGGAAAAGGGAATCTTATTTTTTGTGAGAATGTAAATTAATACAGCCACTATGGAGAACAGTATGAACATTTCTTAAAAATTAGGAAAAACTGTGCCATATGACCCAACAATTATACTTTGGCATATACCCTGCTGCTGCTAAGTCACTTCAGTTGTGTCTGACTCTGTGCGACCCCATAGACAGCAGCCCACCAGGCTCCCCTGCCCATGGGATTCTCCAGGCAAGAACACTGGAGTGGGTTGCCATTGCCTTCTCCAATGCATGAAAGTGAAAAGTGAAAGTGAAGTGTCCAACTCTTAGCAACCCCATGGGATTTTCCAGGGAAGTGTACTACTGGAGTGGGGTGCTATTGCCTTCTGCAATATACCCTGAAGAACCCATAATTGAAAAAGACAGTTCATCACAGCACTATTTACAATAGCTAGGACAAAAACGTAAGTTAGATGTCCATTGACAGATGAATGGATTAAAAATCAGTCATGTACATACCATGGAATATTCCTCAGCTGTAAAAAGAAACACATTTGAGTCAGTTCTAATGAGGTAGATGAACCTAGAGCCTATTATACAGAGTGGAGTAAGTCAAAAAGAGAAAAAAACTAATATTATATATTAACACATTTAAATGGAATCTAGACAGATGGTACTTATGAACCGATTTGCAAGGCAGCAATGGAGACACAGACATAGGGAACAGATTTGTGGACATACTGAGGGAAGGAGAGGGTGGAATGAATAAAGAGAGCAGCACTGAAACATAAACATTGCTATATGTAAAATTAGATAGCCAGTGGGAATTTGCTGTATGATGCAGTGAGCTCGATTCCAATGCTCTAGGACAACCTAGAGGAGAGGGAATGGACATATGTATACATATGGCTGATCATGCTGTTGTACGGCAGACTCTAACACAATATTGTAGAGCAATTATCCTCCGATTAAATATAAATAAATTAGAAGCTGTAAAAATTATATAATCTGAAGGGTGTTAATATCCAGAATGTAGAAATAAACTCCTACAACTCAACAACAGCAGCACCAAGAAAACAATATAATTTAAAATGTGTAAATTATTTAAATAAGCATTTATCCAGAAAAGATACACAGATAGCTATTAATTGCATGGAAATGTGCTCTTTATCAGTCCAGATGGCTTCACAGCTGAATTCTACCAAAAATTTCGAGAAGAGCTAACACCTATCTTACTGAAGC
>SJYV01007517.1:0-15823 GCA_006410875.1 Neotragus pygmaeus
GTCCAAGGGACTCTCAAGAGTCTTCTCCAACACCCCAGTTCAAAAGCATCAGTTCTTCAGCACTCAGCTCTCTTTATGGTCCAACTCTCACATCCATACATGGCTCCTGGAAAAATCATAGCTTTAGCTAGATGGACTTTTGTCAGCAAAATAATGTCTCTTTTTTAATATGCTGTCTAGGTTGGTCATAACTTTCCTTCCAAAGACCAAATATCCTTTAATTTCATGGTTGCACTCACCATCTGCAGTGATTTTGGAGCCCCCCAAAATAAAGTCTTTTACTGTTTCCATTGGTTCCCAATCTATTTGCCATGAAGTGATGGGACCAGATGCCATGTTATTTGTTTTTTGAATGTTGAGTTTCAAACCAGTTTTTTCACTCTTCTCTTTCACTTTCATCAAGAGGCTCTTTAATTCCTCTTCACTTTCTGCCATAAGGGTAGTGTCATCTGAATATCTGAGGTTATTGATATTTCTCTTGGCAATCTTGATTATAGCTTGTGCTTCATCCAGCCCAATATTTCACATGATGCATATAAGTTAAATAGGCAGGGTGACAATATACAGCCTTGGTGTACTCCTTTCCCAATTTGGAACCAGTCCATTGTTCCCATGTACGGTTCTGACTGTTGTTTCTTGACCTGCTTACAGATTTCTTAGGAGGCAGGTCAGGTGGTCTGGTATTCCTATTTCTTTCAGAATTTTCCACAGTTTGTTGTGATCCACACAGTCAAAAGCTTTGGCATAATCAATAAAGCAGAAGTAGATGTTTTTCTGGAACTCTCTTGCTTTTTCTATTATCCAGTGGAGGTTGGCAATTTGATCTTTGATTCCTCTGTCTTTTCTAAATCCAGCTTGAACATCTGAAAGTTTTTGGTTCACACACTATTGAAGCCTAGCCCAATCTTTAGTCTTATTATTTTCACACAGTTTAACTGATTTTTATGTAATGTGTCTTTATGTCCATAGTCTAGATGGAAATGCTGAGAGTCAGTAATCAATTGATGCTAATGATGCAAATTAACATTAGTCAGAAAGTCACAAAACTTAGTGCTGNGTCTTATTATTTTCACACAGTTTAACTGATTTTTATGTAATGTGTCTTTATGTCCATAGTCTAGATGGAAATGCTGAGAGTCAGTAATCAATTGATGCTAATGATGCAAATTAACATTAGTCAGAAAGTCACAAAACTTAGTGCTGGGTTTGCATTTCACTCTGGGTCACAGATTCTCAGCTCTATGGAACCAGTGCTCAGTGGAATTTCTCAGAGTGTGTGCATGCTCAGTCGCTCAGTCACATCTGACCGTTTGTGATCCACGGACTGTGACTCCTCTATCCATGGAATTCTCCAGGCAAGAATACTGGAGTGGGTGGCTGTCATTTCCTCCTCCAGGGATCTTCCCAACCCAGGGATCAAACCTGCATCTCTTGCATCTCTTGCACTGGCAGATGGATTCTTTACCACGGCACCACCTGGGACGCTCTATTCCTCAGAGTAGCTTTCCTCTAACAAGGACATGGCATCTGGGTGACTGATGTAAAGCCAACACTGTGAGCAGACCTTATTTTCAGAGTTGAACTCTGATTGAGTTGCTGGGAGTTGCACAGAATTGGCAATAGATTCATCCTGCCCTAGGGCAGGTGTAGAGAAAGTTCTGCATATCATACTCTCAGAATGCAAATCCAGAGGTAGAGGAGAAGGTCAGGCTCTGGAAAGGAAGATAACCTTGAGAAGGATTTATAGTTAGAACTGTCCCAGAGAATTTTCTTAAAGTTGCTTCACAAGCAGAAGCATCACCCAGGGTAGCATCAAGGCCACAGAGGTCCTGTCATTCTTGGCTCCGACTTCTGGAAAAGAAATAGGTAAAAGAGAAGAAGAAGGCAACTTCATCCTGCAGTCTGGGTCCTACTGGCTCTTGCAGCTGTATCACCTCTGACAGTCTTGAGGTCCCAGCTGGAGGACCGCACTAGAGCAGCCTTCAGGCCTCTTGACGCACTTCACCACCAGGGGCGCTTCTCACTCAGCACCTCCACGCTCCTGCCGTTGCCTCTTGAAGTGAAGAAGTGAAGTTGCTCAGTTGTGCCCGACTCTGCAACCCCACGAACTGTAGCCTACCAGGCTCTTCAGTCCATGGAATTTTCCAGGCAAGAATACTGGAGTGGGTTGCCATTTCCTTCTCCAGGGGATCTTCCCAACCCAGGGATCGAATCCTGGTCTTCTGCATTGTAGGCAGACACTTTACCATCTGAGCCACCAGGGAAGCCCTTCATTGCCTCTTGGGCCCGCCTAAATTTGGAACATCTAAAAGTAGCAAAAGGGGTTCTTGTTATTCTAGACCTTATAGAGGCAAGGAAAAGAAGGGTAACTTGAGAATGGCCTAACAGTTGATTGAAGGATATAACACACACATATATACATACAAATATATATATATATATATATATATATATATGTACACACACACACACACCAGACTTCCTTGGTGTACGGTGGATGGGAGTCCACCTGTCAATACAGG
Source organism: Neotragus pygmaeus (assembly GCA_006410875.1). Taxonomy (NCBI): domain Eukaryota; kingdom Metazoa; phylum Chordata; class Mammalia; order Artiodactyla; family Bovidae; genus Neotragus; species Neotragus pygmaeus. The sequence continues at coordinate 2,523 of SJYV01007517.1, forward strand.
GGACACAGCTTCCATCCCTGGTTTGGGAAGATTCAGCTTTCTGTGGAGCAGCTTGGCCCCTGTTCCAGGATTACTGAGTCAGCACTCTAGAGTCATGTGCTGCAACCACTGAAACCCTGTGCCAGGAGCCCCTGCTCCCCAAGAAGCAGCCACTGCAACGAGAAGCCCGAGCACTGCGAGGAAGAGCAGTCCCCGCTCACTGAAGCTAGAGAAGGCCCACGGGCAGCAATGGGGACCCGAGCAACTAAAGGAGTTTTTATAATGGAGGAGCAACGGCACCCCACTCCAGTGCTCCTGCCTGGAGAATCCCATGGACGGAGGGGCTTGGTGGGCTGCAGTCCATGGGGTCACTGAGAGTTGGACATGACTCAGTGACTTCACTTTCGGTTTTCACTTTCATGCATTGGAGAAGGAAATGGCAACCCACTCCAGTGTTCTTGCCTGGAGAATCCCAGGGACAGAGGAGCCTGGTGGGCTGCCGTCTCTGGGGTCGCACAGAGTCAGACATGACTGAAGTGACTTAGCAGCAGCAGCAGCATACATTTAAATATATATATAATATATATATTTTGTTTGTTTGTTTAGTCACTCAGTCATGTCCAACTTTTTGTGACCCCCGTAGACTATAGCCTGCCAGGCTCCTCTGTCCATGGGATTCTCCAGGCAAGAACACTGGAGTGGGTTGCCATTTCCTTCTCCAGATATACATACACACACACACACACACACACACACACACACACATATATATAAAGTTTACATATTTTTTGTTATGACCCTGTGTCATGTGTTATTAGGCACTGATGAAACCCTCAGCCAACATTGTCCAGGAAGATGATCCGGCCCAAGCCTCTTCCTTTTGCACGTGCTTCCAGAATCCTTTTCTGAACTCTTCTCCAGTCCGCATTTCCCACTAAACCTCACAAGTCCACCTCTTCTGATCAATCAGGTGTCCTTGCCTATATGCCAATTAATCACTGAGATTTCTGAGAGAATTTTTGCAATTACTGAACATTTAGACTTTCAAGTACTGCGTCTGTGGTTAATTGCATTGCAAGATCCCCATCTATTTCTGTTGTATATCTGACCCAGTTTTCTGTGACAAGTCTCTCTCATCTCTAACGGAAGTAGTCAAGAAGTCCCGGGGCTGCTAGTGGAAGGGGAAGAATTTATAATTTGGGTGTCACTTGAAAAACATACTCCTTTACTTAAAATCCATTAACATTGCTCCATCCCAAGACACTAGGAAACTGCTCTTACTGACCAAATCTGGATCCACTGGCCCCGTGCCAAGGAAGGAGTCCAGGTAACTAGTGCTTAAAAGGTCTGAACTCCCCCAAAGCTTTCAGAGAAAGGTTTTTAAAGACAGAGTGAGGGACAGGGTGCGGTGGTGATCAGCTCGTGGAAATTCTTCTGGTTGGTTGATGGTGAGGTAATCGGGAGTCAGCATCATCAAACATCATCATCACTTCCAAATGATCTGGAATGTTTGTGTGTGTGTGCTCAGTTGTTCGGCTGTGACTCTTTGTAGCCCACCAGGCTCCTCTACCCATGGAATTTTCCAGGCAAGAATACTGGAGTGGGGTACCATTTCCTACTCCTGGCATCTTACCGACACAGGGATTGAACTAGTATCTTTTGCGTCACCTGCACTGGCAAGCGAATTCTTTACCACTAGCACCACCTGGGAAGCTCTCTGTGCTTTTGGGAACATACAATTAACTCTTTCCACCTAGTGGGACTTTTGATATCTGCAAAACAGCTCAGACATGCTCAGAATATTATCTGTAGTCCTTAAGAAGGAACTAAAGGTCTTTGATTTTGTATAATGGCTAAACTATTATTATTTTGTCTTGCTTGACTGTTTTCCTTTCTTTCTGTACCGCTATGATTAAATTTACTCTTTGGAACTTGGAAAGGCCTACGGGGCTGAAGTTTCTTTACAGATATGAGGCAGCTCATGGTGGGGAGGGGTCTGCTCCAGGAAGGCACCACAGGGTCCTGTTCAGCTACACTGGGACTGATTTTCACATACTGCCTCCCTGGGGTTTTGCTGTTTCATGCCCACTGGGATGAATCTCGTGCAAAGATCCTATCTTCATTATTGTTACTCACTGTTGTAGACCCTCAGGTCTGTTTTCACAACAAAGCAGACATAAAAACATAGTGACTTAAGGTCATGTATTGAGAGAGCCTATATGTATGTATAGCATATGGACCAAATAAGTGCTATTTCCTTCAGTGGCACCCCTGGGGGAGTTACTGTTTCAATTCAATCCTATTGTTATTGCTCAAAAATTTTTCAGAATTCTACTTTTGAAATGGTTCTTAGAATCTATAGCACAAACTTTTCAATATCTTCTTGGTGATTTTTCTTCATGTAGTGTGGCTCAGGGTTTGGAAAACAGTCAAAACTCATTTGGCGCAAACTCTGGTTAAAATGTGGTTGATTAAGCAGAAGTGAAATCAGTTTGGGGTTTTGCTTTTGCTTTGAGTGTTTTTTTTTTTTTTTCAAATATTCACTCAGTTTTGGAGAATTGTCAGGAGACAGAAGCAAATCAGTGGGCCATGGCACAGTGTTTTTCTATTGCATAAAATCTCCCAGATGCTTCAGTTTTTACATAATGAGTCTCCTGGACTATTTGATGGTAGAGAGTCAAATCTACATATACAATATATTACGTCAAGGAAACAAATGAACATTGAATCATTTAACAATTTTGCTGCACCTATTTTCTAGAATCTCTAAGACATTGTCATTTTCTATTGTCAATTTAATTTTAGCTTTCAAATCATGTTCAAAAATAATTAACTAAAAATCTTTTGCTTCGTCTCTGGGCATTTCCTCAAGAGTGTGTGAAAGACACATTAAAAGAAGAGGTTCATGCAATTTTGAAGGCTGGTAACTCCAAAATGTGCAGAGCCGATGACCAGCTTGAATCCAAAGGCTGTCAGGCTGAAGAATTCTCCCTTACAAGGGGGAGAGTTAGTCTTTTGTTTTACACAGGCCTTTAGATGATTGGACAAGGCCCACCCACATTATGGAGGTCAATCTGCCTTACTCAGTGTACTAATTTAAGTACTAAACTCATCCAAAAATGTCCTCACAGAAACACCCAGAATAATGTTTGACTGAGTATCTGGGCACCTCATGTCTGTCAAGTTGACACAAAATCAACCATCATACAATCTATATTCACATTTTTTCACCATTACCCCTGATGAAAGAGACAATCTTTCTTTGTCCCCAGAGTATCATAGAATGCTCAAGCTTTGTATATTCACCTTATGCAACTCATATTTTTTGCAGTTGGTACTAGTGGAGTCTCAGGTAATGCACCTGCTCAGGATGAGAACTTAGTTCTAGAACCAAGTTTTGAACTCCAGTGGCAGTATTCTTTCCACAACCACATTCTAGTATATTTTCCGTACAATTGATCTTTTTCTACATAGTTGGTTTGCATCTTTATTTACTTGTATTGCTTTGGGCATCACTGTTAAAGTTCATAGGACAATTGAACCAGTCAAGGTTTTGATGTGAGTTGCAGTGTAAGAATGAACACAAGGTTACTTTGAGCAGCACTGTGTCATCATAGCATCTTTCCAAACATCTTCAAATCTCTTTGTGCAATCAAAAACACTCATTTGACACTTTTTCCTCATATACTTACTTCAATATGCCAGCTGTCTACTTGGCAAATTGACTTAACTTTCTTCAAAATGTGATGTGAATTCTTTGTTCTGATTACCAGCTACTCCTTTGTACTATGCAATGAAGCAATGTGCACTGAAGCTTGCTCTAAGTAAGACACAAGAACTGTTGTGTGTGTTTAAATTTTCCATTTGAAAATTGGAAGAAGGAGGAGCATGGAACTAAAAGTCAGGAGATGTTGCCTATGGAATTTCACTGCAGCTAAATAGTTTTTAGACCTGGATCCAATAATTTTATTTCTAAGATTATCAGTAAAAGGAGATGCATTCTCTTAAGCTATCCTTTCTCCTTCACCTTTGTGCAATAATTCACAAGATACACTCATATACATTGTTTTATTCAACCCTGGCAAATTCATCTTGAAGTAGATATTTTCTTTTATGCTGTAGGGTCCATCAGGAGACCTACAATTAAATGTTGCCATATGTCTCTGATAGTATCTTCCTTCTATGCTTCTTAAGCCACAAAGGAGAAGTTATCTGCTTGTTGTTACTGGTCAAGCAAATTGAATAGCTATTCAGGGATCCACGCATAGTAGATCCATCCATTGATTAGATGCTCATCTTGACTACAGGAAATGCAGAATACCCAGTGCTTAGGATGGACAAAAACATCATAACAAAACTTGATAACTCTTCTAAATCATAGAACAGGTGAGCTTTCAGCCTGGGAGCAGCCTGGTGGTGGTGCTGGAAAGCATGGTGTAGGCTTAAGAACTTGAGGAGAAAAGCATAATTTCCCTTCTGAAAGGAGTGAAAGAGAGAAGTGATTTTCTCACCCATCTGACATTCTGACATACATATCTCAAGCCCAAACCTCTCCAATGGCCATCTTCCCATGAATGTCTAATGGGTATCTCAAGATTAACATATATAGAAATAGATCAAATCCCAATCTTCCCCACCATCATGAAATTTACTTCCTATAGTCTTTCCCTCTCAATTAACAGCTGATTCACCCTCCTACTGACTCAGGCCCAAACCCTTAAAGTCATTCTTGAAACCTGTCTTTCCCTCACACCCTACATCCAAACCATCAGGAAGTCAGATTAGTGCCACTTTCTTACAATTTCTACTACTAACTTCCCATATGGCCTCCTTTCTGCATGATTGCAATAATCTACTAATTACTCTCCTTTATTTTATCCTTACCCTCTACTTCTTAGCATCCATTACCAACACAGCATTCAGAATAATACTATTATAATAAATAGTATTGGAAACACTGTTTGGAAATTTCCAATGGTTTTTGCATCAGAGTGAAAAACTGAAGAACCTCACCATAGGCCCCAAGCCTTCTGCTCTCTCTGATCTCATTATTTCCTCTCTTTAGGCATGGCTCACTAATCAGCAGTTACAGGGAACTCCTTGCTGCCTTTCAAAAACTCCAGCAACCTCCCAGCAAAGGTGTCTTCTTTACAAAAGTTTAGTCACAGAAATATAACTTCCATGAGAGCAAAGATTTTGTCTGTTGTGTTTGCTGATATATCCTCAGTGTTTCACATCATGCCTGGTACAAGGTGCACTTAATAAATATTTGTTGGATTAAATTTAATGCATAGCCCAGACCTGGATCATCCCATCCTCTCCCCAGGGACAAAGACCTCAGTTCTGGGCAGAAAAACATTTCTGTGATTGGAAACTTCCCAGTGTCAAGTTCTGCACCTGGATCCCTGGTGTCTTGTCTTAGTTATGAATGAACATTGGGCATCCTATACATTTAAATTAAAAGGTAACTGAAAATTGATTCTGCTAGAAAAAAATGTCTTGACACTGGCTTCAGGCACCCTCAAAAACACTTCTTGGCAATATTTTGTGCTTCCTTTGTATAACCTTTCCCACCCAGACAACAATATTAAACAAATTTGGTGCCTCTGTTCCAAGTCTGCATTCAGATGACAACTCAGTTCGCATCACCTTTTCACCAGCCTGCCATCTGGATGGATCTGAGGCTTCGTGGAAGACCCTAGTTAAAATCTGACCAAATCCTGAGACTTCTCTGGTAGTCCAGTGGTTAAGAGTCTTTCCGCCAGTGCAGGAGACATGGGTTCAATTCTCTGTTCTGGGAAGATTTCATATGCCATGGGCAACTCAGCCTGAGTGTCCCAACTACTGAATCCTTGTGCTCTAGAGCCTGCACTCCACAACAAGGGAGGCCACCTCAGTGAGAAGCGCACACACCATAACTAGAGAGTAGCCACAACTCTTGACAACTAGAGAAAGCCTGCCTAGCAACGAAGACCAGTGCAGCCACAAATAAATAATACATACAAATTTATTTTTAAAAAAAAAAGAAAGAAATTTGACCAAATCCTGCCAAGCAATCCATGGAAGGGAAAGTTAGTGTGTGCCTCATGCCAATTACTATTGGAATAAAAGCAGCTTTAGCTGAACAATAAAAGCATTGTTCATCTGAAGAGCTCATCGAAATTGTATATACAGATGTGGAGCCAGGGTTCTTTGATTTTATAGGTCATTGACAAAGTATCTGAGAGCAGAAAGCTTCTACTGTGATCAGAGGCACAGGGTGGAGAGTAGGGAGGTGAGGGTAACTCACAGGTGCAAGTGTGCCCTGACCTTGGTTTAGCAGCACATAGGGCAAAGGCTGTGACCCAGACCTATGTTACTATGCCTTTTCAGTGTGGTTCCAATGATAAATGAAAGCCATGGCTTTCCAATAAGCTGATATCACTACAGATATACACAGCGTCACGTCTCCTCACCAGGTTTAAACACATTTGCTTGACAAATTCATTGTTCCATGATCTATCTGCTATAACACTATGCCCAGGTGTTAACTTTAAGACAGCAATTAGTCAAGTGTAAGGAAAACAACACAATGATTTCAACTTCTTTGGATGCAGATTGGGAAACCCCTTCTCTTTTTTCTTGCCATGGAGATCTCCTTAAGAGTGGGATGGCAATAAAAGTTAATGAACATGTATGTCTCCTAGAAAAATGCTCTTACTGCATTACAAAAATCTCAAATCTTTGTGCCTTTGAACAACACAGAGGTTAGGGGTGCAGACCCTTTGTTCAGTTGAAAAATCTGTGTATAGTCAGCACTCTATATGAGGTTCCTCTGTATCAGTAGTTCCGCATCCATGGATTCAACCAACCCCATGCTGTGTAGTACTGCACTGTTTTTAAAAACCTAAATGTAAGTGGACCCACATATTTCAAACCTCTATTGTTCAAGAGTCAGCTGTGTATGTATTTTAACCTTGAAAAGCACAGATTGATTCAAAAGCAGAGAGTTGTGTTTTCTTAGGCAACAAATATTTTTAAACTGTCATAATATGAAAACAATGACAATAACCTTTTTATGTACTTGATTATTTCCTTTTGAAGACCTCATTATACACAGGCATATGGAGAGAGGAAAAATAATTGTAACTAATTATTTTGGAAATCGGATGTTGAGTTTAAAGGGAAAAAAATGTATGAGTAATCCTGAACCAAGCAGCTGGGGGAAGTGTGACTACTGTTCATCCCTAAAAGAAGCAGGATTTTAAAGCAGTTCATGAACTGAGGTAGTTGAAGAATCCCAAAGAATATTTAACCACTATGCAAAAACTTGAACTTTTATAGAAAAATTAATAAAAGTTTCCATTAAAATATAGGCTGCTTGTTAAGAAATAGTTGCTATCTTACTAAATCACAATCCAAGTGTTCTACTTGCATCAAGGATACTTTTTTTCAGAAAACAGATATAAGATCGGATAAAACCAGCAGACTCAGATATGTATGTGTCACTGATACCACCTGAAATTTTTTAAATGACAAAAGAAATCTACAAAAAGAAAACAAAAACTATGATGAGGAGTGATAAAAAAGAAAGTGAATTATGAGTAAGTCATAAATATTGGACAATTAAAACAATTTAAAATTAAAAATAGGTAAGACTGCTGAAGAGAGATTAGAATCCAAACATACCCATGTGAGAACGTCTGCAAGAGGTCTGGTCTACCAAGTGGAGCAGCGTAGGCTGCAGAGAGAGTGAGCTCAATCAATGAGAGCTCCTGAAGAAGCCATCTCCTTCCCTGCTTGTTCTGACCTGTGGCCTCAGCAGCCTTTGCCTTGGATTCATTTATGGGCAAACACCCTGGAGCCAGAGAGGCAGGAAATGGTCCAGGTGATGACTCTAGAGAGGAGACAGGAATTGCCAGGCAAAGAAGAGAAGCCATCGGAAAACCCTGCTGTTCCTCGCCCCCTCCGCCCCCCCCCCCACATACACACACATACTGAGCAGGAATCATCTCTCTTCTTGTGTGAGTCTCAGTATATTGTGTTCAAGGAATCAGTTCATTTTATCTAAGTTATTAAATTTGTGAGGATTCAGGGGTTCATAATGTTCTTTTACTGTCTTGTTAATGTCTACGGGATCTGCAGTGGTGGCCACTCTTTCCTGTCTGATACTGTATTTCAGCCTTGCAATCCTTTTAACTGTAATCCAATGTTCTTACACAGAGAAGCTCTATTGATGTGGCAGCAGGGCATTGGGGGAGGGGAAGCATTCTACCACCTTACCAATGGGTCTCAGTCTTTTCTGAGCCTGGGTCCCAGCGCTTGAGATCATCACAAGTGCTCCTCAGCTTTATTCTTCCCACTTAGGTGAGATAGGAAGGTTCCACAGGAGCCAGAATTGGGTATGTTGAGTCTCTGTGGGGCAATCAGTTAGGGCTATCGGCTATTAACTGAAAGGTTGGAGGTTTGAACCCACCTAGGGATGACTGCCCTTGTGATTTTTTTTTAGTACGAAGTTTAAGGGTTTGCAGTGGCTCAGATGGTAAAGAATCTGCCCACAATGCAGGAACCTGGGTTCGATCCCTGAGTTGGGAAGATCCCCCAGAGAAGGAAATGGCAACACACTCCAGTATTCTTGCTTGCAAAATCCCATGGACAAAGGAGCCTGTTAATTATATCTGTTTATCCTTCCCCCCTGCTGAAAGCAAACAGGAATTTTTCCAAGATCTTCATAGAGAGAACTTGATGGGGCTTCTGGAGGTAAAACTCACAAAAGTGGAGGGGCCCTTCTAAGACTGGGCCCTTGGAGTTTTGAATGCTCAAATTTGTTCACACTGAACCTCCTGCAAATATCAATTAGAGTTTAAGTTTTCCTACTAGTACTGGCTCCTGGCAGGCTTCTGTTCCTGAGTTTCTGCTCCTGGTAAGTTGTGATTCTTAGCATCCACTTCTCTCTCCCAGGCCAAATAACAGCAACAAAATCATTTGCCCTGTGACCATACTTCTTTGAGGAACCTTAAAAGAGCTATTTTCTCTCAGTTTGTTCAGATTTTCTCTTGTTGCAAAAATTGGAGTGGTAAATATTTGCTATAAAAATGTTTCTAAGAATCTCGTTTGCAAACTGCTTTGAAGATAGTATTGTATCAGCAAATTAAAGTTATATGCTTCTGTAAAGCATATGGAAAAGTGTTTAAGAACTGTTTCTATGGAGATATTTCTAAGAATCTTACCTGAAGCTGCATTGGGGGAAATAAAAGAAAGAAAAGAAAAAAAATATTGGGGTGATGCCTTCCAAGTGCTCTACCTGTAGAACTGAAAGTGCAGGAACAGGAACATGAGCAAGCACTTATGAGTCACCAAATATGTGAAGAGGACACAAATGGGAGGGACGAATAGTGAAATTAAGAAATAGCAAAAAGCCTGAGTTTTTAGGGCAACTGAGGAAGATTTAAACAGATATAATTAACAGTCTCAAAGGGTTTTGCATCAAAAAACAGGAACAAATTGGTTTTTTTAAACTTAGAAAGAAAAAATATATAAGCATTGATTTTTTAAAAATTGCTTTAATACATGATGTGAAAAGTCAAACAACAAATACAAAGAACAAAATAGTGAACTGGAAAATGGAGGTAGAAAGTCTCTTTGAATGTTGGGCAAAACTACCCCAAAATAAATAAATCATAATTGAAATTTTTGAGATCTGGAGGATAGATGTTGAACGCAGGTTGAGAACACAGAATTGAAGGAAGGAGATCATTTTCTATGCTCATTGTCTAAGAGGCAAACAGTTGTTGGTTTTAAAAATAAAAACTATATATATTTAAAGTGTACAATGTAATGACTTGATGTGTATACACAGTGAAATGATTAGTATAGTCAAGCTAATTAACATGCCTTCACATAGTTATACCATTCTTTATGTGTGAGGAGAGAGCCTGAAATCAATTCTCTTAGCAAATTTCCTATATTTAATATGGTATTATTAACTAGATTTATCATGCTGTACATTGATTCTCTGGACTTATCTTATGTAACTGCAACTTTGTACCATCTGATCAATATTTTTTCATTTGTTCCATAAAGAGAAAATAATTTTTGAGAGTGAGAGAGAGACCTAAATTAGCATCAGGCAGTCTGTAATGTCCTCCATCTTAAGGAAATCAAGAACTCTTCTAAGATCATTCCATCCATCCCCATTTCTCTGCTTTTTATAGAATCTCCTCAAATGGCTTGTACATATTCACTGACTCAAGTGTCTCCCTCCAGCCACTCTTGAACACTCTCTGTTTTACTTGCTCATTTTTTTATGAGCTCTAGATGTTGTAGGCTTCAGCTCTGGGACTTCTCGTATTCACAGTCACCCTTTCAATGGTATGGTTCAGTCTGATAGCTTTAAATACCACCTGTATGCTGATGACTCCCAAACTTATATCTCTAGGCTGAATCTCTCTTTTGAAACCAAGCCTTATAGTCAATAGTCTGTATAACACCTCCACATAGAAGTGAAATAACACATCTGAAATCTGTGTTTGAATCACCTCCTATACCACACCTTCCCTCCAAGGACCTCCCCTGTCTCAGTAAATATGATTGCTTCATCTCATTTGCTCAGACCAAAGCTCCTAAAGTCATCCTGACTTTGTCTCTTCCTCTTACATGTCATGTTCACATCTCACACGGTGTTTACTAGCCACAGCAAACCACGTGAGCTCCACTTCAAATGTATCCAGGCTCAGTTACATATGACCTCCGCCACTCTCAGGCAAATCAAATCCAACGTTTTCCACCTGCAGTAGCTTCCCAACACTTTCATGCTTCCACTCTTCCCACTGAAGTCTCTGGTGGCTCCGGTGGTAAAGAATCTGCCTGCAATGCAGGAAATCCAGGTTCAATCCCTGCATCAGGAAAATTCCCTGGAGTAGGAAATGGCAACCCACTTCAGTATTCTTGCCTAGGGAATCACAGATTGAGGAGCCTGGTGGGCTATAGTCCATGTGTTGCAGAGTTGGACACTACTGTGCAACTACCAAACTCTTTCTACTAAGTGTTAAGTACTTTATGTAGTCAGTTCTTTACATAGTTGACAGAATTTATAAAGATTAGATTGTTATTTCCCTGTTCATTCACTCTCGTCTACACCTATAGCTTTCCATGATGCTCATGTTAACATTTAAACTCATCACTATGGTTTATGAGCCTCAGTGATCTGACCTCTGGTTAGCTGTTGACTATCTCACTTTCTCTCCATCCTCTTTGCCCTGATCACACTGGTTCTCTTTTCCTTTCTTAAACATACAAAACTGATTTCAGCCTCAAAGCCGTGCAAATTACTCTACCAAGAACACTCTTTTCAGGCATGTGAAATGACCCCTCAAGTTATTAATATCTCTACTCAAATGTCACCTCTCAGGAGAAGTCTTCTCTAACCACTCAAGTAGCAACATCCCTTGCCTAGTCACAATATATTTTCATACCTTGCTTTATTTCAATTCACAGTACTTATGAATAATTTAAATTTTATTATATATATTATACACTGTATCTATTATGTATAGTTTCCCCATGAAAATGTGGAGTTTGTTATATACATCGCTGTGTCCTCTGTGTATTATAAAACTACCTGGTACATAATGTTTAATGAAAACTTGTTAATGATTAAAAAAAAAATAAATGAAGCATGAGAATGAAAAAACAACATTCTAGCTGAAAGAAAGAGATCTAATCATTATGTGATGGTATTTCAGAATACAAAGGGTACAGGAGATATTTCTAAAACTTCCATAAAGAACATGAGTTACTTCTTAGAACACGTTGTTTTATCTCATGAAAAATTGTAGAAAGCACAAACAGGCTTAAGGAATAAAGAAGTTGCATTATCACCTCTTAGAAAAGCCCAATAATGGGACAGCTTTCAAAGGCTGGTCGATTTAGTAGCTCAATAATGTCACCAGAGAGCCCCTTTCTTTTCATCTCCGTTCTGCTATACACAGAATTAATTCTTTTCTAAGACTGGCTTATTGTATTGACTGCCAATCTCAGCTGGAGCTACGTGCTTCTTTGTTTATACAAAGGGAGAGAGAGAGCAAGCTTCTTCTTTAGAATCTCTGGATTCTAACCAAGATTAGGATTAGCAGATTTCTTTAATACATATACTCCCAGACTTTCCTGGTGGTCCAGTGGTTAAGAATCTACCTGCTAATGCAGGGGACATGGGTTTGATTCCTGGTCCAGGAAGATTCCACATGCCATGGTGCAGCTAAGCCTGTGCACCACAGCTAATGAGCCAGTGCAATGAGAGACCCACACACCACAACTAGACAGTAGCCCCCGCTCACTGCAACTAGAGAAAGCCCAAGCAGAACAGTGAAGACCCAGTGCAGTCAAACAAAAAAACCAAAATGACAGCCCCACACCTGGACCAATGCAAAAGTTTGCAGGAATGCACTGTGATCACTGGCTTAAGCCAACCTAGGGCCCTGAAGCTGTGGGGTGTGGGGAGGGTCATCTTTGTCCATAGCACATGGAGTAAGGGGCACAAATGTGAACATGCAAAAGAAAACCTAGGTGTTGGGAAGAAGAGAGGTGGAATGAATGCTGGAAAGTGGTTAATGAGGTAAGTCACACACAGAGAAAGATGGCAGTCAGAAGGGTACCAGATATCACAGGTAACTCTGTGATGGGAGAAATCAATCCAAAGGTCTGAGGAGAAAGACTTTGAGCCTAGAATTCTATGCTAAACTAGTCACCCTAGAATTCTATGCTAAACTAGTCACCCTAGAATTCTATGCTAAACTAGTCACCCTAGAATTCTGTGCTAAACAAGTCACCCTAGAATTCTATGCTAAACTAGTCACCCTAGAATTCTATGCTAAACAAGTCACCTTAGAATTCTGTGCTAAACTAGTCAGACTCATGGCTGAAGCAAGGATGACAATGCACACAGAAAGAATAAAGTTTATTGACCACAAATTCTCTCTGAAAAGTTATTGGAAAACATACTCTAGTCAAACAAATGTTTTCAAAAAAGAGGAAGCTATGAGATATAAGAAATAGTAACAAAGAGACAACGTTAGCATCAGTATTAATCCTTAAGTAAAAACAAATCAAGCACAGGATGACACTAAAACCACAGAGAAGGAATTCTCTGGTGGTCCAGCGGTTAATAATTCACCTTGCAATGCAGAGGGTGTTGGTTTGATCCTTGGTCAGGGAACTAAGACCCCATGTGCCTTGAGGTCAAAAAACAAAAACATAAAATAAAAACAGAAGCAATACTGTAACAAATTCAATAAAGAATTTAAAAATGGTCCACACCAAAACAACTTTTTAAAAAATCACAGGGC
>SJYV01007518.1:0-13055 GCA_006410875.1 Neotragus pygmaeus
CTTGAACTCCAATCATTTGGGAAAAGTGAGGCTTGTGATTCCCTGTCCTCGAGGTGTCACTGCAGGACTGTGAAGCTGTCTTATGGTGTACAGTACAAGGCGTGTCCCTCACCTCCTCCAGCATTGGAGTCGCTTATTTATTAATTGACTAGGATTTTCTTCAAGGCTTTGGAAACAGTGACAGCGCAGCTGAGTGGTTCAAACCACAGGGTTTACTTTGGGTGTTTCTGTTTCTTAATCCTTACCCACTAAGGCCAGCCAACTGTATGTATCTGTTTCATTGTTTCAACATGAAGGGATATTAATGCTTCCTGGAATCTAAGGAACATTATATGAAGTAATTAGTTCATGTTTCAAATTGTTTCACATTTATCAGTGTCATTATTTTGAAATAGACTCCTTCAAAGTATCAGAAAAAACTAAATGTCAAAAATACAAAGCTTATAACTTGTCTTCTTACTCATTTACTCCTCACAGGAATGGGCCTGCCCTGTGGGACTTACTTATTCAGAAGTGTTTGTTGAGCTTTCACTGGATACAGTTCCCTGTTGGGTATTATCTGNAGTTAAAAAAAAAAAAAAATCACCAGAAAAAAAAAATGTCTCAGATGTCACCACCCATAAAAATTATCTGGGGAGTTGGTGAAATTCCTGGGCCTCATCTCCAGAGATGCTGATGTAGTAAGTTTAGAGTATGGCTCAGAAACCTGAATTTCTCATGTGTAGCACCCCTCCCCTCTAATGTACACATGTGCAACAATCCCTACATAGGTTCTCTGAGAACCACTTGTGAAGTCCCCATGACAGGTGTCAGACCACAACTGCAGGCCAGAAGCTTGCAGTCTCTGAACGCCAGGTGAGCAGCAGCTTCCTGAGGCTCTCAGAGAGCCTGCCACGCAGGCAGCACCAATCGCCCAACATCAGAAATCAGTTCCAGGCTTCCCTGGTGACTCAGTGGTAAAGAATTCGCCTGCCAACACAGGAGATTCGGGTCTGATCCCTATTCTGCGAAGATCTCAAATCCCGAGGAGCAACTAAACCTGTGTGCCACAACTGCTGAGCCAGCGCTCCGCAGTAAGAGAAGCCGTCACAGGGAGAAGCCCACGCACCACAAGCAGAGAGGAGCCCCTGCCTGCCGCAGCTGCAGAAAAGCCCACGTGGGAATGGAGACCCAGCCCAGCCAAAAATAAATAAATAAAACTATTTTCTAAAATTTTAAAAATACAGGAAGCTGAGAGGGAGGGGACACCTGCATACCCATGGCTGATTCATGTTGATGTATGGCAAAACCCAGCACAACATTGCAAAGCAATTATCCTCTAATTAAAAATAAGTAAATGATTTTAAAAAGAAAGCTGAATGTGACAGCTATGAATCAAAAAAGAAAAGAAATCAGTTCTAAGGGCAGTGGAGGATGCCCTTAGACTCCAGAGGTCCTTGTCCAATACTCAAGGTCTATCTACTGTGGGCGTCTTCCCTTTTGTCCCCTCCTCCCACCCCCATTTTTAGGTCCTATCATAGACTAAGAGGCCAAGTAGAGAGGAAAGCCCTGGTGTTGGAATGACAACGTTTTCGTTTCTGAATTCGCCCCTTCAAGCTGGGGTAACTGAGGGCCCTGTCTGGGACTTCAAAGAAGTGTCTCTTCCTCTTGTGGGGGGGAGTGGAACTAAGTCTGCACTGGATGCAGAGTATGGCCAGCAGAGACCACGCTGGGTTTCAGCACCCCCAATCCCTCCCAGGCAACCATATCCAACACAGTTCACTGTACTGGTCAACCCTGGCCGAGGACTTGTTCTGGTTTCCAGTGATAAAAGTCCCAGGTACTGCACTGGGAGTCAGGAGGGCTTTCAGTGTCAATTCTGCCTCCAACCAGCTACATGACTTGGACAGTCAGGGGCTACTGTGGTCTGCAGTCTCCTTAGGACAGAGTGAAGAGTTTTACCTAACCCAAGGTCTAACACACTGGGTACAGCTTCCTTTTGCACAGCTCCACACCTTCCTTTTCCATACCCCAGCTCAACTGAGACCCTTTTGCAAGAATCGCCAGGCTTTGATCTCTGGCATGTCTGGCCTTTGCTGTGTTGTATAGTTGTTCCCTTGGAGAAAGCAATGGCGACCCACTCCAGTACTCGTGCCTAGAAAATCCCATGGATAGAGGAGCCTGGTGGGCTGCAGTCCATGGGGTCGCTAGGAGATGGACACGACTGAGCGACTCACTTTCACTTTTCACTTTCATGCATTGGAGAAGGAAATGGCAACCCACTCCAGTGTTATTGCCTGGAGAATCCCAGGGACGAGGGAGCCTGGTGGGCTGCCGTCTCTGGGGTCGCACAGAGTCAGACACGACTGAAGCAACTTAGCAGCACCATAATTGTTCCCTGCTTGGAGAGTCCCTTTTGACAAGCGTACACTGCCAACTTGTCCACGTCCTTCAAGTTCTAGTTTAAGGCTATCTGTATCTCTGGTAAAGACTTCCCTGACTCCCTCAGGTTCCATTATGTCTTGAATGTACATCCCTTCCTTAAAGCAGTGTCTTACTGAGTGTAATTCTTGGCCGATGTGTCTATCATCTCCCCATTACAGGTAGGAACCACATTCTTTGAAGAGGATGTTCCTCTAACCACCCAGTACAGGTGTATACCATGTTCAATATTTGCTGGAAGAATTAATGAATAGAAAGACTATACTTCTACCCTCTAGCAATTACTGAAGTGTCCTCCTATATCGAGGAGAAGGGACATTACCCATGCTCGGCCTTTAGAACCACAGATAGATGGATCTTTTAAATATAAGAGGAAATGATAACTATCTATTAAAGGAATCTATGATATATTCTCATCAATGCAGTCAGAGTAGCACTTTAAAAACCAAAGCCATGTCTTATTTATTATCTGTCTTTCCTGCTAAAATGTAACCTCTGGAAAGGAAGAGTCAGTTTCATTCACTACTGAATTCCTAGCACCCAAAGCAGTGTGGGTGCGACCTAGCATGTACTCTGTCAAACAAAACAAAACAAAACAAAACAGTGCTGAGTGAAGAAATGAATGGGCTAAGAAATGAACCTGTGCAGATTAAAGTTGTTAGGTGGGGGGATTAGGAGAAGAGAATGAACTTGGAAAGATTTTGCACTGCTAAGCATGTTTACAAATTGCTTTATAATCACTAATTAGCTTTAGTAAACCATAAACCACATCCCCTCAGACACAGGCAGTGCTATCCTCCCAATTAGAAGATAAGGAAATTGAAACGCAAGGTCACACAGCAAATCAGCTTCAGTCCATGCTTAGCCCCTAGCTGGTAATGAGAATAAGATTAAAGATACTGCTGATTTGTAAGGGGTTGAAATATTAGAGAAAATAAAAGAGTTGAAGGCATGGGGACCAGAAAAGCTTTGTAGATATTCTTAGAACACTGCATCGAAAGAAAAACAGACTGTTCTGTCTGGAACGGTAAGTTCTCAGTGTGTACACTACATTATTCACTCATCAATTTCCAAAGCCCGGAGTGGCAGGCATTTGCAGGCAACAATGGGAGCTGCGGTGTTGCTCCAGAGTCTCAGGCCCAGGCTGCCAATCAACAGTGACAGCACTCTGTCGCCACGAGACTGGGGCTCGCTCACCACCAGGCCCTGCACAGGCTCTTTATAGAGAGGATGCAGCAGGTAGAAAAAGAAGAGAATAAAACAACAACTTTTAAAAAAGGAAACCATTAAATCAAATAAACAATAGGCTGACATAAAATATATACATACATAATCACAGTTTAATCACAGTACAATCATCGAGCAGCAAATATGCTCATTTATATTACACATTACAACCCCCAATATGAAGGAAAATGGATAGATGGCAAAGAGTCCTAATTTTTTGATTTCAGGGTTTTTTTTTTTATTAAAATTTAATTTGCTGAAAAACTGACCTTGGTTTCCTAGCATTATGACTCATATAGTCCAAGAAGGGAGAGTAAAATGTAAATTTTGATGAAACTTAGAAATTAATTTTGGTTGGTCTTTTTCAATTTACTTTTAATTCATTTAAAATGAAATCTCTCTTCTGTTTAAGAAATTATTTTCCACTAAAACATAAAAACATCCATTCAATACTGTGGGAAGGAAAGAGGTCATAGTGAGTTTGCCCTGACTAATGGTGAATGAAGCAACCAAGAGAATTAGGGAAAAAGAAAGCCCCTATCCTTGATGCCCTGTAGCTGGATCCATATTTAAATCAGTGGAAGGCCCAAGGAAAAGGTAACTAAAATGTCTAGGGCACTGAAAGGTCTCCAAGCCAAGGCTCAAGTGCACAATCTCTGCTTCTCCAGGGCCTGAGTGAGGGTATCATACCATGATGTCATGTCTTCCAAAATACCAGAAGCAAATATGAACACACATCTGAGCATACTTTGAGACGGAGACAAGGAAAATCCGAAGCTGGGAGTGAATTATATCCTGCCCCTGCGGCTTAATCAATCACTTATTTAAACTCCACTCTGAGTAAAGTCAGATGAGGTACTGTTAAACTTCTAGGATGGTGGTTTACTGTAGGTATCCAACAAGCCATAACAATACTGAAAACAGTCTGGCAATAATTCATCCTCAAAGAAGCACGAAAAGTGATTTAAAGTTTTCTCCACATCAACTTATTTTTAACAGCTTTACAAAGTTATATAAAATTCATCCATTTTAAGTGTACAATTTAATGAAATTTGGCAAATGTATACAGTTGTGTAAGCACCACCACAGTTTAAAAAAAAAAAAAAGNATTCAGGTATGACCTAGATCAAATCCCTTATGATTATGCAGTAGAGGTGACAAATAGATTCAAGGGATTGTATTTGGTAGACAGAGTGTCTGAAGGACTGTGGAAGAATGTTTATAACATTGTACGTGAGACAATGACCAAAACAGTCCCCCCAAAAAAGAAATGCAAGAAGGCAAAATGGTTGTCTGAGGAGGCTTTACAAATCGCTGAGGAAAGAAAAGAAGCAAAAGACAAGGGAGAAAGCGAAAAATATACTCAACTGAATGCAGAGTTCCAGAGAATAGCAAGGGGAAATAAGAAGACCTTCTTAAGTGAACCATGCAAACAAATAGAGGAAAACAATTAGAATGGGAAAAGCTAGAGATTTCTTTAAGAAAATTGTAGATACCAGGAACATATTTCATTTAAGGACGGGCACAGTAAAGGACAGAAAAGGTAAGGACTTAACAAAAGCAGAAGATATTAGGAAGAGATGGTAAGAATACACAGGACAGCTATACAAGAAAGGTCTTAATGCCCCAGATAACAACGATGGTGTGGTAAGAGCCAGACATCTTGGAGTGTGAAGTTGAGTGGGCCTTAGGGAACATTACTACAAACAAAGCTAGAGGAGGAGATGGAATTCCAGTTGAGCTATTTATAACCCTAAAAGTTGATCCTGTTAAAGTTCTGCACTCAATATTTAGCAAATTTGGAAAATTCAGCAGTGGNAGTGGGCCTTAGGGAACATTACTACAAACAAAGCTAGAGGAGGAGATGGAATTCCAGTTGAGCTATTTATAACCCTAAAAGTTGATCCTGTTAAAGTTCTGCACTCAATATTTAGCAAATTTGGAAAATTCAGCAGTGGCCACAGAACTGGAGGTCAATTATCATTTCAATCGCAAAGAAGAGTAATGCCAAAAAACATTCAAACTACTATACATGCGTTCATTTCACATGCTGCCAAGGTTATGCTCAAATCCTTCAAGTCGGACTTCAGCAGTAGGTGAACTGAGTACTTCCAGGTGTTCAAGTTGAGTTTTGATAGAGCAAAGGAACTAGAGATCAAGTTGCCAATATTTGTTGGATCAGGAGAAAGCAAGGGAATTCCAGAAAAACATCTACTTCTGCTTCATTCACTCTAAAGCATTTGACTGTGTGGATCATAAATGGTGGAAAATTCTTAAAGAGATGGGAATACCAGACCACCTTACCTGTCTCCTGCAAAACCTGTATGCAGGTCAAGAAGCAACAGAACTGGACATCTATCTGGTTCAATATTGGAAAATGAGAATGACAAGGCTGTATACTGTCACCCTGCTTATTTAACTTCTGTGTGGAGAACATCATGCGAAATGAAGGCAGGGCTGGATGAATCACAGACTGGAATCAGGATCGCCAGGAGAAGTATCAACAGAGTGAGATATGCAGATGATACAGAAAGTGAAGAGGAACTGAAGAACATCTTGATGATGGTGAAGGAGGAGAGTGAAGAAGCTGACTTAAATCTCAACATTCAAAAAACTAAATTCATGGAATCTAGTCCCATCACTTCATGGCAAATAGAAAGGGAAAAAGTGGAAACGGTGACAGATTTTATTTTCTTGGGCTACCAAATCGTTGCAGATGGTTATTGCAGCCCTGAAATGAAAGGTGCTTGCTCCTTGGAAGGAAAGCTTTGACAGACCTAGACAGCATATTCAAAAGAAGAGACATCATTTTACTGACAAAAGTGCATATAGTCAAAGATATGGTTTTTCCAGTAGTTATGTATGGATGTGAGAGCTGGACCATAAAGAAGGCTGAGCACTGAAGGACTGATTTGTCGTGCTGTAGAAGATTTTGAAAGTCTCTTTGATTGCAAGGACATCAAATCNAAAAGTGCATATAGTCAAAGATATGGTTTTTCCAGTAGTTATGTATGGATGTGAGAGCTGGACCATAAAGAAGGCTGAGCACTGAAGAACTGATTTGTCGTGCTGTAGAAGATTTTGAAAGTCTCTTTGATTGCAAGGACATCAAATCAGTCAGTCCTAAAGGAAATGAACCTGGAAGAAATAAACATTAACATCGTAAAAGAAATCCTAAAGGAAACGAACATTGAAAAGACTGTTTCTAAAGCTGAAGCTCTAGTACTTTGGCCACTTGATGTGAAGAGGCAACTCATTGGAAAAGCCCCTGATGCTGGGAAAGACTGACAGCAAAAGGAGAAGGGGACAAAGGAAGAGATGATTAGATAGCATCACTGACTCAATGGAGCTGAATTACAGCACACTTCAAGAGAGAGTGAAGGACAGGGAAGCATGCTGCAGTCCTCGGGGTAATAAAGAGACAGACATGACTTAGTGACTGAACAACAACAACAAGAAAAGAATTATAACTATTGGGAAGCTCTTGGATGCAGGAAAATATGTTTGTTATTTCTCTAGAGAGTAGAAGTATGAAGAGTTAAAGAGGTTGAAAGTATTTTCTTTGAGATTTTCCAGACTTGGCTTGGATAAACTTTAAGGCACATTACATGAGTTTCTCTTGTCCATGCTGTCTCAAAAGCNATGTTTGTTATTTCTCTAGAGAGTAGAAGTATGAAGAGTTAAAGAGGTTGAAAGTATTTTCTTTGAGATTTTCCAGACTTGGCTTGGATAAACTTTAAGGCACATTACATGAGTTTCTCTTGTCCATGCTGTCTCAAAAGCCTTGCGTGTGTCAAAGATCTATACCTAACTTGCACTTCTGAACTTCTAAGGAGGATAGGAATGCAGCAGAAAATTATAGTAATCACAACGATATCTGACACATATGATTGCTAAAATACACAACTTGTGCTTTATTCATTTTATTGTCAGGACTCATGTGTGGGGTAGAAACTATTATTCACCATGTCACAGATGAGGACTTGGGGACTTAGTTGGGTGAGATAATTTGCCCTGTATTGTATTGTAGTAGGAATTAGGACTGGGGTTTTAACTTGAGTCAGTTTGACTTTGGAACCTGAGGCCTTCAGTCACTATGTGTGTGTCTAGACACCTCTAGCTGGTTATACCTTTGGGAATTAAATGTACAAGAAGAGTTAAGAATGGTGCCATTAAAACTTTATTCAGTGGAAGTGTGAGAGATGCTGCAGTTGAATGCTATTTATAATGTATCATAATCTGTATGGTTTTTTGCTATATGTTTAAATATTAATATATCACTTTTTTAGATTAAAAAAATAAAAAAGGCATACACATAATGGGGTATTATTCAACCATAAAAAGAAGAAAATATTGCCATTTACAACAGTATGAATGGATTCAAGGACATTATTCAAAGTGAAAGTCATAGAGAGAAAGACAAATGCTATATGATCTCACTCATATGAGGAATTTAAAAAGAGGTGAGGGGTGAAGGGAATAGGTGGAAATGATCAAAAGGTAGAAATCTCAGTTATAAAATATATCTTAGGGATGTAATGTACACAAGTGACTTTAGTTAATAATACTGTATTGTATATTGAAAGTTGCTAAGAAAGTAGATCTTAAAAGTTCTCATCATAAGGAAAAAACATGCAAAGCCCTCATGAAATTAAAAAAATTATTAACATCTACATCTTTATAGAACTCATAACTTTGCATTTAATTTATTCTGTGCTCATCTGTTGATCATGAATGTGAGAATTTTTAGACTGTTCTATTATAACAGATAAACAGTATGATATCAAGGGGACTCTCATTATCCCAAACCCAGTTCCATGTCTTTTGTTTTGCAAAACCTCTAAGAAAGGAGTTGTGCCAAATAATTTTACTTATCATACTTGTCTCAGAATCTTAGGTGCATTTTTTAAATTAACTTTAAGAGTTTGAAATTAACTTCTCACCTTACCTGCAATGTCTGGTCCTTTTCCTCCTTTCTGTTACACATTTCTCAGGTCCTATTACTTAAAGTTTTAAAATTATCTGTTGTTCCTCATGACCTATTTCTGTTTTAGTGTTTACTATAGTGATACTATGTTTCTAGAATCACTTAGGTCTTATAATATGAATAAAAAATTAATGAAAATAAGTTATTATGTTGGGAGCTACAAGATAGTTCCATCCTAAGTCTGCCAGTCTACAATTCAGACTGTTAGAGAACTATTATTTTGTGTACTGGATACAAAGTCTGGGATAACAACAGAAATACAATACAGAAATTTACATTAGGAAATCTCATATATTTACAAATGGAAAATTTAAGAAAGAAGTCCATGAAAAATAGAAGATACATTCTGAAAAATATTTTACAACTCTGATTCACTTAACAGAGACCACAAAAAGCTACAGCTTTGACACCATCCCTTCTTCTTACATGTCACCGTAACATTACACAGCATGCTGTGACCTTCTGATTTTAATGTTACTGTTATCCCTTTTGTCCAAAAAAGTCTCCTCTTTTCCATGTATACTCATTGTATGTATTCATTAAGACTCAGTTTGAGTAATTGAGAAAAATGTAATGAAACTCAGATTTTATTTCCCCTTTCATCTTTCTCAACTACTTCAATTCTCTTTGGCCTTCTTTTGCATAGCTATAGTTGGTAATACACAATTGAAGACATAACCTTGTATTTTGCTAGTTTTCTGTTACTAAACATTATTTCACCTGCTTCACAGTCCTCCTCCAACTGGGTAGTGAGTTTGTGAGAAAGTACATGACTATCTCTTTGAGTCCCCATCATAGAAGTGAAGGATATCACAGGGACTCATGAAGGAAGAAATGGGCTCAATACTTTTAGGTTCAAACCATTTGCTTCTCAACCTTTTCTTGATATGGGGATTCCCAATTTATCTCCCAAGAAGGGAGCATTTTTCGAGTGTTAAGATTTTTCCTGCCTTTGCATCCTCATGGGAGGATGGGAGGAAAACTGGCTTTTCGGATGGATGAAATAGCAGTCTATTGGATCACCTGAAGCAGATGTGGAGCCCTGCCTGTCTTACTTAGGCTCTTCTGTTCTTCAAGGGTGGGAAGCCGATTGTGATCCTCCATGTGTCTGGCTAGAGATGAGCTCTCTGAAGAACCCATGATCCTAGGCATTTTCCAAAATCTAGACTTGGAGAAGAAATAGGATTCTGATTCTGACTGTGCATTAATTGAACTTTTCTAATCCAGCTTGAACAGGGAGACCTTGTACTTTGGACGGTGAAGGCAATGCTATATATATGATTTTGTTTATTTATTTATTTATTATGAAGTCTCTTGTTGTGTGGGCTTTTCACTAGTTGTGAGTGGGAGTTACTCTTTGTTGTGGTGCATGGGTTTTTCACTGTGGTGGGCAGGTTTATCGTTGTGGTAGCTTCTCTTGTTGTAGAGCACAGGCTTTAGGGCATGCGGGCTTTAGTAGTTGCAGCACACAAGCTCAGTAGTTGCTCTGCTGTGCTCTAGAGCACAGGCTCAATAATTAGGATCTTCATGGATCAGGGAGAGAAGCCGGTTTCCCTGCATTGACAGGCGGATTCTTTACCACTGAGCCACCATGGAAACGCTGGCAATGCTATATTTTAATCTACATTTTTTTCTTATATATCTTTTTCTGACTTGCTTAGAATCAATAAAGAAGAAATATATATGTACATAGTTAGCACCTTCCAATTCATAGCAGTTATATACGAGTTTCCTTCAAGGGAATTTTCTTCTTTAATATAAAGATTCTATGCTTATTTCAAAATGGAATTCATAAGTCATTAATTTTAGAATGAAATAAAACTTGTACCATCTTAAATTTCATATTCACTTAATATCTAGAACATACTTTCTCATATGTAGCTATTATAGTTTATGAACTATTAACAACAGGCCCAATGATACTTTTTATTATTAAATAAAAAAATATGCAAACCAAAGGAAAAAAGGGCTTCCCTGGTGGCTCAGATGGTAAAGAATCTGCCTGCAGTGTAGGAGACCTGGGTTCAACCTCTGGCTTGGGAAGATCCCCTGGAGGAGGGAATGGCTACTGACCCCAGTATTCTTGCCTGGAGTATTTCATGGACAGAGAAGCATGGTGGGCTGCAGTCCATGGGGTCACAAAGAATTGGACAGGACTAAATAATTAACACTAACACTTTCAACCCAGATGTCATATACATTGTAAAAAGTTTTGGACTTCATATATGTATGTATATATATATATATATATATATGTATGTATGTATTATATAATTTAAGTATACCATTTATGGAATGTAGTCTGCTTTATTGTCTAATAATTTTTTGAATATGTATATATGGAGACTTTCAGGAAATATTTATTAAATGAATTAATATATTTTAATGACTATAGATTTTTCTATTACATAATTTATTATTGTGCATTTTAGATTTTCCCAGATTTCTATGATTATAAAGGAAAAAAAATTTTCTTACTTTTCATAAGCTTTCCCTAGCCACAGAAGTTCTACTGCTTCATTCCTTTTTCAATCAGCTGGATATTCATCAATTATTCCCATTATTCTTGGGCGATGAACATACAATTATCTCTGCAGGTGCAGTGCCTGCTACATGACACCTTCTCAGTAAATAGTATCCAGTAAGTAGTTGGACTATAAAGAAAGCTGAGCACCAAAGAATTGATGCTTTTGAACTGTGGTGTTGGAGAAGACCCTTGAGAGTCCCTTGGACTGCAAAGAGATCTAACCAGTCAGTCCTAAAGGAAATCAGTCCTGAATATTCGTTGGAAGCTTCATGCTGAAGCTGAAACTCCAATACTTTGGCCACCAGATGCAAAGAACTAACTCCTTGGAAAAGACTCTGATGCTGGGAAAGACTGAAGGTGGGAGGATAAGGGGATGACAAAGGATCAGATGGTCGGATGGCATCACAGATGTGATGGACATGAGGTTGAGTAGTCTCTGGGAGTTGGTGATGGACAGGGAAGCCTGGCATGCTGTAGTCCATGGGGTTGCAAAGAGTCAGATATGACTGAGCAACTGAACTGAACTGAACTGAAGTAGTTGGAAAATTTCACTTTGCACATAAAGTACAGCGAAAACCTAACAATTTGGAAGGGAGACACGAGAATGCAGTATCTATTAAGTTCTCTGTCCTTAATTTCATGTGTGTGTATTAAATTTGAACTCAACAAAAGTATATTAAAAATTCATAAAGTGAAGCAGCTGTCACATATGGATATCATGAGGAATAAGGTTTAATATCAAGGAATTAAGTGTGGACTAGAGAAGCTAAGACAGTACAAAAATAGTTATGTTAACATGGAAAATATAAGCGCTAATAATTGATGTATTTTCTGAACTCAAAATTGACATTTATTCAAACCATATGTCAATGTAAGATGGACTATTTAAAATAAAGAAATACTAGAAATTCCTGGATAGATCATTGCCATTGACAAAGTAGTTCAAACCAATTCAATGGGAGGTTAGGAAGTGGGAGGTAGGAGAAGGCAAAAAAAAAAAAAAAAAATCAGTACGCTCGATTTGCTAAATACAATTCTCTGATGTTTCAATGGGAGGATTTTCGAACTCCCTCACAATCTTTGAAGATGGGTGTCTTCCTCTTCCTGGACTCATGCATCANAAAAAAAAAAAAAAAAAATCAGTACGCTCGATTTGCTAAATACAATTCTCTGATGTTTCAATGGGAGGATTTTCGAACTCCCTCACAATCTTTGAAGATGGGTGTCTTCCTCTTCCTGGACTCATGCATCATACAGCTGTGCTATTGACATTCCTGTCCTGAATCCCTCAGGTTGGGTTGCTTGTGAAACAAGTGACTGTTTTGTAGGAGCTACTGTCTTTCTTTTTTGTTGGAAAGTTCTCTGCGTTCTCCTCCAAGGTGTATTATCAACATCCTAGATAAGGAGCAGGGATTGATATTTTCAAGAAGCATTTTTACAAATAAATATATAGGCAAGGTTGAGAACCACTTCCCTAGAACTGGAGAAGGACTTAAAGATATGCAACACATGCCCTTGTTTACCCAAGACACTCTTTGCTTTGCATTTTTTCTTGGTATTATGTATGACTAACAAAACTCAGTCTTAAAACTGACTCATCAGTAATATGGACACTCTACTGAAGGTTCATCTTTGTTGTTCAGTTGCTGAGTTGTGTTCAACTCTTTGTGAACCCATGGATCGCAGCATGCCAGGCTTCCCTGTCCTTCACCATCTCCCAAAGTTTGCTCAAACTCATGTCCACCGGTGATGCCGTTCAACCATCTCAGCCTCTGCCATTTCCTTTTCCTTCTGCCCTCTTTCAATCTTTCCCAGCATCAGAGTCTTTTCCAAAGGGTCAGCTCTTCACATCAGGTGGTCAAAGTATTGAAGCTTCAGCTTCCTGCATCCACC
>SJYV01007519.1:0-11889 GCA_006410875.1 Neotragus pygmaeus
CTGTCCATGGGATTCTCCAGACAAGAATACTGAGCATATGTAGTACAGTTTTAATGTCCTGATCTATTGGGTTGGCCAAAAAGTTTGTTCAGGTTTTTCCATAACATCTTACGGCCAACCTAATACTAATTTTGTCATCTGTGTTAATTCTGGGTCAGGTTCAGTTGGTTGATTTTCCTCCTCATTCTCTGTAGTATTTTTCTCCCTCTTTATATGCCTGATCATTTGTAATAGGATGCTATACTTTGTAATGCTTTTCCTTTGTAAGGTGCTGTGTATTTTTGTTTTCCTATAGAGACTCTTGAGCTTTGTAATGACCACAGTTCAGCTTTTGGTTGGGTGGGGGGGTTGCTATGTTTGCATCATCATGGCACCTGCAAACTTTTCCACTAAATACCTAATATTACTCTGGGGTTTGGGGCTTTGGCAGAAACAACAGTCTACAAACTATCTCATGCTCCTTGATTGCTTTTCACATCTTATGGGGGTTTTTATACTGGCATTGGCACTTCTCTATTCACCTCCTTTCCATCTTTGCCTCTTCCCTATGCATTTATCCCCTCATGATCCATGCAGTTTTTTGTGGTCCTGGCCTCTGAGTGTTAATGAGCAGGGCTAAAAGGCCTGGCCAGATTCAAACTCTGTGATACTACATGTAGGTATTCGATAGCCCCTGAAAGGCCCACGAACATCAGGAGTGTCCTCTTCAGTTGCAACATTTAAGGCATCATTAAAACAGAACAAAACAAAAAGACTAGACTTGGATATCTTAATACAAAGAACATGATTATAAGCAGGATTTTCCACATTTCTAGAAAATATTTACTCTATCTGCTTCTGATGCATTTATCATAATCAGTATTTTAGTAAGGATTGCACTTTAAATATTCATCATTTTCAAGCACACACACATCATGTTTGTTAAGGGAGGAATGAAAGATGACAAATGGAATGGAACCATAGCATTTCCTGAATCCAGACTATTGAAATCTGCTGTAATGTGTAAAACAATAGGTGTCACAAATGTATTCCATCTTGAAAGGCTTGAGTTGTATAATTTCTGTGTGGGGGAAAAAAAGGATAGATGACAGTTAATACTTTTTGTAAATGGAAACAGCATGTAGTGTCTGCCTGAAGAAGAATTGTCTATGAAGATTATATTTCTGAATAAAAACAGGATTTCCTTTGTGGTTTAATTCAATGAGCAATTATGGTACAACATTATTAATTCATATATACTNAGATGACAGTTAATACTTTTTGTAAATGGAAACAGCATGTAGTGTCTGCCTGAAGAAGAATTGTCTATGAAGATTATATTTCTGAATAAAAACAGGATTTCCTTTGTGGTTTAATTCAATGAGCAATTATGGTACAACATTATTAATTCATATATACTCATTTTCAAAATGTAGTCTTTTGGACACAGTGGACTGAAGCTTTTCTTTTTGTCTAGCAAACTTCTTCATCATGATTTTTAGATAATTCTCATTGCTGCCATTTATTTGCTCATTATTCATAACTTTATCTCATTAAGTTCCCATTCTTGATAATCCTGTTTTCTTTGTTAGCATCCTAGCTGCCTACCCTTCCATGTGATGCCTTTGTGACTCATGTTCTTATCTTGATATCAAAGCCAGAACCCCATGAGCCACCTTGATAGTGATCCTTCAGAAGTAGAGTACTTTCTACTTTCCAAAGACTTTAAATTTGTATTTCATTTAATCTTCACAAGTTCTTTCCCTCCCTATTTTACAGATGTCAACATTGCAATTCCATGTGGTAGTCATTAATACCATTCACCAAATGTTTCTACTTCTCCCCCTCACATGTAGCTGCTAGGATGGCATTTCTTAGCTTGTTTATGGTTGTGTGACTGATACTCACCAATAAGTATTGGGTTGGCAAAAAAGTTTGTTCAGGATTTTCCATTACATCTTCTGGAAAAATGTAAACTTATTAGCCAACCCAATAGTTAGTGGAAGTGACACACACTTCTGGGCTGAGCATTCAGTTACCAATATCATACCCTCTAGAACTCTTTTCCCTTTGCCACAGAGACTGGCAGTGTTGGCACCAGCATCTCCTAATACTAGCATGAGCTATTGGGATTTGGGGGTTCTAAGTTATTGTAAGCATTTAATTGCTTTATTTTGTAATAAATATAAGCTGGACCATAATGCAAGTCTCCTTGCCCATTCTACTTCCCACTACACTAGTGTCTCCAGAAGACAAAAATGTCTTCAAGTTGACAGTAGAGTGTTCTGTTTAACTTTGCATGTCCAGTTATCTAAATATAAAGATGTATTGTGGATGTCTAAGATGGAAATAGCATACAAAACTTTCCAAAAGTATTTAAGCAGAAAACCTATCTTTTCTTGCATAAGAACTCGCAGGATTAGCTTCTGAAGAGCATAATTTGGGACACGTTGCACTAGATGCCCTGTGCTAGTCTTCATGTACCTTTCTTCACCTTCCTGTGGTTAAGGGCTTTGGTTAGAGATCTGGTTAGGGAAGTCAAGTGGAGGTATAGAGGGAGAGTAGGGTTAGAGTAAAGATCACTTACCAGCAAGATCAGCTCAAGCTGTGTAGGGCAGTGGCTAGGGGGAAGATCTAAAGAAGCAAGACCAAGACAAGCTGTCAGTTAAAGCACAGGGTGAACCTGAAGAGGGGAGGAGGGCAGCGGCCTAGAGAAAAGGACAGATTATGACCCATCAAGTGATCCTCCAAAAGACTCTGTTGATGGAAGAATCTGTGGATAAAGCAGTATGCCCATCAGTCAGTGAGCATGGGGAAGGCCAGGTCAGAGATGGAGCCTTACAAACAGCTACTATAACAATCAGGGAAGTCCCCATTTGGAGAACTCACTCAGTGCTAGCTACTTTGATTAGCACTTTACACATTTCATCACTTAATCCTGCAGGCACTGTTAGTGGCCCCATGTTACAGCCCAGGAGCTTAGCCAGTATCACCTGCATCGCGACTTGCATCCATATTGGTCTAATTTCAACGCCAGGTTTCTAGTCATTATGCCCTACTGTTCCCTGCCCCCATAGTTCATAAGATACAGTTCTTACCAAAGATAATTCCTGCTTCTTTGGCTTTTCTCCTAACTAGCCAAATTAGTGGAATCTGTGTGCATTAACAATGGAGAACCTAGAGCAGTAGCTAGTTTTCTACTCAAAAGTCAGTCTCATAGATAAATAATCTTCCAGAATGGTGGTAGGCAGTAAACAAAATACCTTCGAAATACCTTGTATGAATAGAACCATTTTCTAATTTAAGTCAAATTCATTTTGATGTCGAAAAGAAACTCTAGTGTGGTTTATGACAGCAGCAGAAACTGGTGACAAACCGATCTTTCTTCTGCAGATGGTTTTGGTCATTTCTAATTGGAAAAATAAGTTTTAAATTGCTAGGCCTCTAAAAGAGGTGATTTCTAATTCAAAAACTCTTTATTCTTTCTGCTAAGAGACTGTATTTGGATCATTTAGTTTCCCCCTCTACATTTAGTTTCTGTGATTAGGTTCACAGAGGTCGAGAGACATGAGTCATAAACTTTGAAATTAAAAGGTCTCTGATTCATCTAGAATTTGTTGAGTAGATGAGTCAGTGTATTGATTAACTTGAGTGGCTACTGGACTTTTCCCTTTCATTACTGGTCATCCAGACCCAGAATTTGTGGTGAGATACTATTTTGTACTTCTTGATCCTCAGACTTTGTTTGCTGGGGTTTGGTAAGGTTTTTAAAACTTTCTTGGTTGTCTCTTCAGTGCTGAAAATCAAGCTACAAACAAAGGGATTGATTGACTCGGTAAGTTGCATCACTTGGTGTTTAATTATGAACTACTTGGAGATGGTTAAAAATTCATGCAGTCTTGTATTTGTGGCAGTACAGGTTTAAAAGTCATTAATAAACAGCATGACTAGCTTAGATAATTAATATTTGGCTTGAAAAATAAAAACATTGCAATTATGAACAGCATGACCCATGGTCAATTATCTATCACATTTTTTTTTGCAGTGAACTCCACAATTCAAAAGGGCTCCCCCAATGACTCAGGTGGTAAAGAGTCTGCCTGCAAGAGACTATTTTGAAAGGAGACCTGGGTTTGATCCCTGGGTCTGGAAGATTCCCTGGAGAAGGAAATGGCAACCCACTCCAGTATTCTTGCCTGGAAAGTCCCATGGACAGAGGAGCCTGGCCACTGTATGGTCCATAGGGTTGCAAAGAATTGGACATGACTGAGTAACTTTCACACACATCCACAATTCAAATAGATTTATGATGAAATCATTCATTCAACAAGCATTTATTATTAATTACTAGATGTTAGGAACTGTGGCAAAAAGTTTCAAGGACACAGAGACAAACAAAATCCTTTCTTGTCCTCAAAGAGCTTATTTAGCAGAAGAGTTAAAATCTATTCCCACAAAACACACTTTAATATAAGATATATGGAGAAAATTATTAATAACAGTAAAACACCAAGGTAGTTCAGATATTGTACTTGTGAGGGGAGAGGGAGAAATAGGAGAATCTTCATAGTATATATTTGATTCTGAGAAGCAGTAATAGAGAAATCAAGAAGTCATGAAAGGTAAGGAATATCTAGGAACCAAAACTATAATATTTTAACAACTACAAATGCATAGTGGGAGGCAGTGCCTTCCAAACTCTATCATTTGTAAGAATCATCTAAAGATCTTGTTCATTTTTTTATGTTTTAACTTTTTATGCAGATTCTTTTTTGGTCGATCCAGAGTGGAGTATACAAGTGTGTATTTCTAACCAGCTCCCAAGTGATATCCATGCTTTTAGTCCTTTGATCACATTTTGAGTAACAAGATCCTGGAGAAAAACTGTAAGTGTTAGCCACTCAGTCATGTCCAAATCTTTGCAACCCCATGAACTATAGCCTGGCTATAGAGGAGAACCATGCTCCTCTGTCCATGAAATTCTCTAGGCAAGAATACTGGAGTGGGTTACCACTTCTTTCTCCAGGGGATCTTCCCAACCCAGGGATCAAACCCAGGTCTGCTGCACTGCAGGCAGATTCTTTACCATCTGGTCCACCAAGGAAGCCCAGCAAGGTCCTATGGTACTGCATTAGGAGTGAAAGACCAAGGTGTGCGAGTGGTCAGCAGTATGAGATAGATGGTAGGGAGTGTCAGATTGTATATGAAGGTGAAGTTAATGAAAACTGGAGTGGTTAGAGAATGTTTCATAGAAGTAGAGCTAGGATGAAAGTGTGAAAGAATAGAGGACTCAGTCAAACATGTTTGAGGAGGCAGAAATTCTAGGTGGGTAAAATATGATTGACGAATATACAGAGGAAGGGATGTATAGGATGTATCCAGGCAACAATAAGCAGACCAGTTGGACTGGAGAGAAGGCACAGTGGAGGGGATTAGTAAATTATAATGCTAAAAGCATAAAGTTAGTCTGGATCATGGACGGACTTGACAGACTTAGATACTTGGATATGAGCTTACATACAGGCATGGCATGATGAGAGTACTCATCAAAAAGTCAGCAGAAACTGCACAAAAGTGCCATCACATTATTAAGCCATGTACCCACAGTGCTGTGCCTGCAAGAAAGGGGCACTGTTTCTATTTTGTACAGAGCTGCCAATGTGAACATGGAAAGGAAGATTAGTTAAGTGAGGCTGGTTAGTTTGAATATATTTGCTATTACTTAATACTATTGCATATTAGGAGGTCACATTAAGAGTCAGCTAGACTTAAAGGACTGAAGATAAGGAAGAAGGTCCAATGGAAAATTAAGATTTAGAAGGTGATCATTTCAGCCTTGGAGGATGATGAAATTACCCAAGGAGGAAATCAAGAACAGAAGTTAATAAATTCTGCAGGATCATGGACCCTTCTGAAATCTGATGAAAGTTTTAGACTCTTTTGCCCCAGTGAATACACAGGTGCACATGCAAACACAATCTGGCATAAACTCACCCAGGTTTCCTGAAACTTTCTGAAGCTTGTTTATTCAGAGAATAAACTGTCTTAAGCTTGTTTACTCTCTTTATTTCTAAGTTTAGAAACTCTAGCTTCTGAAAAGGAGTAGAAAAGAGGTGGAAGTATGAAGGCTTGGAAGAGGAAGCCACAAAAACAAAGAAGAGTAAGAAGAGAATATAAATACTTCAGCATAGGATTTCTAGAGCCAAGGGGAAAGAAGAATTTCTAGAAGGGAACAGGGCATGTCAGTATTATCACGGGTCGGTAAGGAAAAGCACATTGGATCAAGCAAAGTCAAGGTTGATGTGCAAAAGAAATTTCAATGACATGTTGAGAACATAAAACCCTGCTAAGAGTTAAGGAATAAGTAGGCAAGGAGGGAGTAGAGTTGGAGAGAAAGGTTTAAAACAGAGAGAGATTCTAGAAGAGAT
This sequence comes from Neotragus pygmaeus, assembly GCA_006410875.1. Lineage (NCBI taxonomy): Eukaryota > Metazoa > Chordata > Mammalia > Artiodactyla > Bovidae > Neotragus > Neotragus pygmaeus. Next base: position 6,408 of record SJYV01007519.1, read on the forward strand.
GAGCAAGACAGAGAGGAATTCTATGAAGAATAGAAAGAAAAAGTTCATCTCAGTCATTCAGAGGGAGAAGTCAACTGAGGGTGGTGTATGGAATTGGCAGCTTGAGAAAATATCGGAACTGGCCATTGTGAAACTGGGGAGTCCATCCGAGATGAAACAAAGATTTGCTGTCAATATTTGAGAGAATACTAAGGAAGAAATGGCTTGTGCATTTGAGTTTGTGGTGTTTTTCTGTGCCAAGTGCTTCCCAAGGATCAACCACATATATTCAGCCAAATGCAGGGCTAAATTCTTGGGACAAAATTCTAGGCATTCTTGCTCCAAGATATACTCATCTCATGTTTCTGTGAGCCTGTTTTCTGTAAACAACTTTCCAAGAGTGGTTATGTCATCCTTCTAGTCAAATTCTCCCCATGGCGAGGCAGTGTTATCTGTAAAACTGACCCACTGGAGAGGGGGCCAATTATCAGTGAAATAAATACCACACCTACTGTACTTAATTCACTAAATTGAAATGACTTTATAAGCATGCATGTGGGGTACACTTTGATATAAAAATGTGAATGTAGATCACGAGACTCAGATAGCCCATCAGCAGGAATTTGGAAGATATAATGGTTATTGGCATACTACCCAGTGTAGTGATAACAGTCCAATTTGGAGAGAACTGAATATAGGCAGATTTTGGCTTCCTCCGCTTCCTGGATAAGGGTCTGAAGGTCCTGAGGGGGATGTTATGTGGATCAGAATGGATAAGGGACTGATCCTCGCTAACATGGTGAGGCACACATGCATTTTGCAGACAGAATATCAGTTTGTGCCTTCTGCAGCTGGGAATGGATTTGTAAGACTGACTGAAATGTAACAATTGCCTCCGGTGTAGACAGTCTAAAATCATCCCATTCGGCTGTTATCAGCTCTGATGTGCAGTGTCCATGAAGAGGATGTGCAGAAGGCACCTGGCTTGGGCTTGGTATGCACTGCAGATTCTTAAGAAGGCCACTTTTTTCATTCTCCCTTTTAATTGCTGATTGCAGGAAGAAAGTGCTGCCGTTTGATAATAGCGCTGTGAATCCAGCTTCAGCAATTAAGGTTCTACCCCTGGTAAAACTGAAATTTAATTTTAATTCATAAATAGTTAGATTTTTTGAGCCTCCACACAAATTTTGTCGACATTTGTCCACATTACAAAAACACAACACCAGATGACACATCTTGGCACTGCATTTCTTCTCCATTTGAGAGACAGAGAATTGTAATGGGGAGTTGGCAGAGGTGTGTATCTGCATTTTGAGCTGGTGGTAGCATTCTGTCCCTCTTTGAAGCTCTAAAAATTCATCAGTTCTCCAAAGCTATGAGACAACGACTGGACTCTCCAAGGTGTCAATAGTTTAGCAGCATCAATTCATCCAGGACCTGAGAACATGCTCCTCAACCATCTCTGGCATTCTAACAAAATAACCAAAGCAGAGAGCTGTAAAATTTGGTGCCGCAGCCTATTGACCACTCAGTACGACATTGTCGCCATTAAAAAACATTTGCTAAACACCTAATTGCCATTTTGGGGTTATTCTAGGAAGACAAGGGCATAGAACCAAAATCTTTCAAGAGGAGAACATGGGCCCTGAGCCCTTGGAGATAACAAATGCCCAGAGGATCAGTGAAACACACTGACAGTGGGCTCAGGAAATATGCTTGGCCATGTGTGACTGTCTAGTCAAGCATGTGGCACGGAGAACTTCCTCATTTGACATCTTCTCTCTTTTTTGGTGTCTCACAATCAGTTAAAGATTATTTTTGAGGGCCTGCAATTGGCCAGGTCCCAGGTTTGTATCTGTGGTGATCTCCTCAACTGACTGGACTCAGAAAAGACAACCCGGTGGCCCTTGTTAAAACGTACACTATTTTCTCTGGAATTTTCTAAGCTTTGGATGAAAGGATAAGGAGGAATGATGGAAACAAGAGCTCGATGTTTTCCTTAATTGAAAGAAATATGTAAGGCAAACAGAATCTTGTCATTAAAATATTGGTTATTAATGTTAAGATGGGCTTCCTAGGTGGCGCTAGTGGTAAAGAACCTGCCTGCAAGAGACTTAAGAGACATGAGTTCGATCCCTGGTTGGGAAGATCCCCTGGAGGAGGGTGACAACCCACTGTAGTATTCTTGCCTGGAGAATCCCATGGACAGAGGAGCCTGCTGGGCTATATTCCATAGGGTCATAAAGAGTCAGACATGACTGAGTGACTAAACAACAACATTTATATATATTTAGGTCAGGAAGCAACAGTTAGAACTGGACATGGAACAACAGAATTGTTCCAAATAGGAAAAGGAGTGCATCAAGGCTGTATATTGTCACCCTGCTTATTTAACTTATATGCAGAGTACATCATGAGAAATGCTGGACTGGAAGAAGCACAAGCTGGAATCAAGATTGCCGGGAGAAATATCAATAATCTCAGATATGCAGATGACACCACCCTTATGGCAGAAAGCAAAGAACTGAAGAACCTCTTGATGAAAGTGAAAGAAGAGAGTGAAAAAGTTGGCTTAAAGCTCAACATTCAGAAAACTAAGATCATGGCATCTGGTCCCATTACTTCATGGCAAATAGATGGGGAAACAGTGGAAACAGTGGCAGACTTTATTTTGGGGGGGCTCCGAAATCACTGCAGATGGTGACTGTAGCCATGAAATTGAAAGATGCTTACTCCTGGGAAGGAAAGTTATGACTAACCTAGAGAGCATATTAAAAACCAGAGACATCACTTTGCCAACAAAGGTTATGTGTAGTAAGGCTATGGTTTTTCCAGTAGTCATGTATACATGTGAGAGTTGGACTATAAAAAAAAAGTTGAGTGCCCTAAAATTGATGCTTTTGAACTGTGATGTTGGAGAAGACTTGAGGGTCCCTTGGACTCCAAGGAGATCCAACCAGTCTATCCTAAAGGAAATCAGTCCTGAATATTCATTGGAAAGACTGATGCTGAAGCTGAAACTGCAATACTTTGGCCACCTGATGTGAAGAACTGACTCATTTGAAAAGACCCTGATGCTGGTAAAGATGGAAGGCGGGAGGAGAAGGGAATGATGGAGGGTGAGACAATTGGACGGCATCACTGACTTAGTAGACATGAGTTTGGGTAGACTCCAGGAGTTTGTGATGGACAGGAGGGCCTGGTGTGCTGCAGTCCATGGGGTCACAAAGAGTTGGACAAGACTGAGTGACTGAACTGAACTGATACATACATACATATACATATATACATATTTATATGTAAAACACTACACCCATATTCCATTTTCTTCATGGCCATAGTGAAAGGATACTACTGAGGAAATGAGATCCAAATTCACAGCTTCAGAATTTCTGAATCAGTTCCCCATTACCCGCTCCCTGGATATATATTCTCTGAGAGATGCAACATGACTGGCAGATACAAGCTGTATGAATTTAAATCCTTCTCCACAACCTACTAGCTTCATGAGCTTAGCAAGACCCTTAACCTCTCTATGCCTCAATTTCCCTGTCAGCAATATGGTGATAACAGTACTATATATCTCAGTGGATTAGTCTGAGGATTCAGTTTGTATTTAAGATAGTACATGATGTAAAATAATAGCCATCATTCTATCAGTGCTGATCATTGTTAGGTTGTGGGGGAAGGAGAAGAAGTAAGGGGAAGCAAGAGGGTCTGTCCCCCAGATCCACAGCTTTGATGTGGGGGTGGAGGAGGATAGGATTATGGGAACTGAGGGGAAGTTCTGGGATTTCAAGAACACACATGACTTGTGCTGCAGTTTGTAGATGGTGCTCTGGGTGTTAACAGGCCCCAGGGTGATTTTCCTCCTAGCCCAGCATGACTCAGGAGAAAAAGTTTAGAAACTCCTGGGGGGAGGTCCCTAGGCTGAAGACACAGAGGCAGACTTACAGTATCTGTCAGCTAAAGAGCAGCCCCCAAAATCAGTTCACACAGAATTCACAGCTGAGAAAGAGCCAGGGTGGGGAGAGGGTCCACAGTGGGGTGTGAGGGCTAGAGCAGTGGCAGCTTGTACAGACGCCAGCAGGGGAGGACACTTCCCTCCCATGACTGGATGCACTTCATCCCGGCACCCTAGTGCTAAGTGTGGAGAGAGAACCCCTGAACTGACTGAGACAATGTGTCTGCCACAGAGCAAAATAGGGATCAGAAAAGAACTCATTTCATTTACAGAAAAAGTCACAAATCCTGCACACCTGTGTCGAGGCCTGAGATTCACACCTGAGATGCATATTTAGTTCTTTTAATAGTCACAACCATGCTAGGCGTTGGTTATTACTCTCCTCACTTCACAGATGAGGGATGTGAAGCCCACCCAGGAAGGTGTAGTAACTTACCCAAGTTCATGAGGCCAGCAAGTGACAGAGCTAGGACTCCAGCCAAGTCTTAGCACCTGAAGGCCTAGAGGGACTGTGCAGGTCCAGATCTCAGTAAAGTCGGACTAAGTTGTGTGCGAGTGTGCTCAGTCACTTGGTAGTGTCCAACTTTTTGTGACTCTATGGACTGTAGCATGCCAGGCTCCTCTGTCCATAGAGTTCTCCAGGCAAGAATACAGGACCAAGTTGGTCTCCACTAAATGACAGGAAGCACACAATGTGCCTTCTGTTGGGTTTGTCAGAATGAACCACCCAGCCAGGCGAGTCACCTCCGCTCTGTTCGCCTTTCAAAGCTCACCTGGCAGGTTTCCCAGAACAAAACAAGGCAGGGTCATTTCATTGCCCAGAAAGGAGCTAGATAACACTCATTTGAGCTATTTTCACATGGTGCTATTTCTCACTTTATGAAATAAATATGTCAGGCATCAGACTCTCAGTGACAAGAAATCTCCAAGAACATCTTGGATACTGTTTTTGAAAAAAGGTTTAATCCAAAGATCGGTGTGTCATTGGAACAAAGATGCCTTAAACCCTTAAGCCTAGAATTGTTTTGGCAGCTAAGCTGTGTGCCGCCTTCTGATTCAGATAGTTCCTCTGATTGATTTTTATCTCTACAGGCCTCTGTCTTACCTTTAATGTTGTGCCTTCTTGAATATAGCTTCTGATGATTTCACATATTAATGTACATATGAATCATAGGTCAAAAACTTGATTAAAAGACATTGAACACTGGACAGGAAAAATCTGATACTAACACAATGATATGGCAACAAAGGAAACCCCAGCTCCAGCATCCACCCTGATAATTAGAGATTGGGTGAACCCAAGAGGAGAAAGGCAAGCATTGGAAGGCATGGGCCACATGGGCCAATGCATTTCTGGCATTGAAAAGGCCCCTAGTAGACAGTCATTACCTCAGTTGAGTTTACCTGATTTTCATCAAGCTTTACACAGCTGTTAGTATCTAAGCCACAGAATTTAAACATATTGTAGAAGCACACATAATACATGAGGCGTTTTTATTTGTAAAAATCTCTCCTACTTATGCACAAAATCGAGTCAGT
>SJYV01007521.1:0-14178 GCA_006410875.1 Neotragus pygmaeus
TCCAGTTTCATCCACCTCATTAGAACTGACTCAAATGTATTCTTTTTAATGGCTGAGTAATACTCCATTTTGCTTTTATCTGTGTTTGGACCTGATTATGAAAGGGTATTGTTTTTGCTTTGTTCCATAATAGTAACAGAAAGCTCTTATCTGATGGTAATATTCTATGAAACTGTTTTCATTTACTGGGAGCATACAAGAGCCTAACCAATAGCAACTAGGCAGCTACAAGCTGATAGCTATAAGAGCAGCCTTTTCTTTTCTAGTTTTAAATTCTTCCTGTACCCTTTCCTAGCTGTGTGATTTTAGGCAAAGTTAAATTACTTTGTGCTTATTAGTTAGCATATCAGAAAAATGGGGTAATGATAAGAGTGCTTCCTTCACAGGATTATTTTGAAAGTGGATACCTGTAAAATTATCCGGTACAGTCAATGCCCAGTTTACGTAAGGAGCCACCACTACCACATAATGATAAAATCAGCAATTTATAATACCCTCCAGGCTTCCCTGGTGGTTCAGATGGTAAAGAATCCACCTGCAATGTTGGAGACCTGGGTTCGATCCCTGGGTTGGGAAAATCACTTGGAGGAGGGCATGGCAACTCACTCCAGTATTCTTGCTTGGAGAATCCCTGTGGAGGAACAGAGGAGCCTGGCTGGCTACAGTCTGTGATGTTGCACATAATACTCTCCACCACACACATTAAATTATGGCATAACATATTCAAGTACTCATTATGCACTATGAAAATATAGTCTACCAGTAGACAAAAATACTCATGTTGGATAGTTAGGATATCTTCTCTTTTGTTCAGTGATGGGGGAACATTGCCAGATTCATTTATGAAACACATTTATTCATTGGACAATAGAATATATATTTTCCTACAAATGTTTTCCTTTTCCTGTGNCCAGTAGACAAAAATACTCATGTTGGATAGTTAGGATATCTTCTCTTTTGTTCAGTGATGGGGGAACACTGCCAGATTCATTTATGAAACACATTTATTCATTGGACAATAGAATATATATTTTCCTACAAATGTTTTCCTTTTCCTGTGCTCTAAATCTTATTTATTCAATCCCTAAAGGGATAAAATTGATAGTCAGCTTTTGTTTCTCTCTCTCTTTTTTTTTACATCCTATATTGAATCTGTCAAAAACTTTCACAATTTAACCTCCTAAATATATTTTTTTATTTCCTTTCACTACTTTATTAAGGGCCCCATAATTTCTTACCAGAATCAGTGGAATAATGCAGTTGATCTCCCTACCACTAGACTTACTCCTATCCCTTGGTTTAACCAGATTATTTCTTAACTCACTAACAGAAAGCATCTGATGACCTCTTCTTCACCTAGTATGGTACATGAGCCTTCTAAATCTTCACCCAGCTTTTATTTCTGGCCCCCTGTGTCACTTTCGAGTTTGAGTCCAGCTTTCTGTTTCTATGTAATTCTTGTCTGTATTTTAGTTTTCGTGCCATCTAAAATTATTAGTGCCAAGAATTACACATAAGTAATTCCAATAAATAAAATGATGTAAAGGGATTTTACATACTATGCAAATCTAGAATAGTGAAGAAAAACAAGCATACTTCTTTATTTTGGGTATCTCAAGATGTAGATTCTGTTCTATAATATAGTGCCATCTAATGATAACCACTTTGTCAGTTTTCTCTGTTTAACTTGTGACTCGAAAGTTGCTCAGTCATGTCTGATTCTTTGTCACCCCATGGACTGTAGCCCTCCAGGCTCCTCTGTCCACGGGATTCTCCAGGCAAGAATCCTGGACTAGGTTGCCATGCCCTCCTTCAGAGGATCTTCCCAATTCAGGGATCAATAACTCAGGGAAATTTAAATGCTCCTTGACACCCTCTTTCCCTGTCTGTGTCATTATACTGACGATTGGATCTTTGGAATCATGCTTGCTAAGGTTTTTTAAAGCTCTAACATGTTTTGATTTTATAAATACACTTAAACTCTGTCACAGCATGCAACTCAAAGAGAATAGTGTAGGATCAGGAGTGGAATGCACTTTAAAAGAATTGCAAAGATTTTCAGGTATCATTAAGTTAAAACCTGAGGAATTTGTTACCCTATTTTCAGTTCTTTTGAAACCTAAAATTAACGCTGTAATAATCTATAACCAAGAGAGAGTTGTCTTATTCTGCTTTCTTCTCTTACTTTCCCGAACAGTGACTGAACTGCTGCTAAATGTCAGGCTCTCTATTAGGTATTCTTTGCATTAATGAAATCTCATATGAATAGTGATAGCTCTTTGGCTAACCATTGCACTTTTTTCTAGGTTCTTGTTTAGCTGTGGGGGTATAACCAGTGGTGTGCTGGTAAATATTGGACAATCAGCTTTCCAAAGGAAAAAAGTAAAGAAATCCTGATTTGCAGCATTTGCTAATTTTCATGATGTAAACATTGCCAACACGGCTGATTTTAAATTGCCAGTGTGACATCACTGAACAGAGTGGGGAGGAAATGTTTACAGTGGCTCTTGGCTCCAGTGCTGTGCTAGATAATGAATTAACATCTGCACTGGACTAGTCTGCTTCTTTCATTTGAGATCACCCTCCCCTTGGCTTATATGCATTACATAACCTGCACCTATTTTTTTTTTCCTAGACCTTCTCATCTCTGGGGGCCTCTGATTTACTTTATTTTCTACAGAAATAGCAGACAGGTTGCTAATGACTCCAGTTACCTTAGACTTCTCTCTGGAAGCAAATCTTTCTCTGACCTCAGCATTATATTTAGCTATATGTAACACTTATATCATAACTACAACATTTAAATAAAGGAGTTTGTTTTTCTCATGTAAAAACAAATCTGTAAATAGACTGCTCAAGGAAATAAAAAGAGATCTATGCATTTATTTTTTCTGTTCGTTTCCCTTTTCTTGCTCATTGCTCTACTACCTGCAATGTGAGGCTTTCAAACTTATGATTAAAGAGGACTGTTGAATTATAGGAAGTAGGACCACACTGCAGTCATAACGGAGGAAGGACAAAGTATTAATATGCAAAGTGCATGCCAGTTGGGTCTATCTCTTACTTAGGAATAAATAGCTTTGATAGAAGCTGTACTTAGTAAACTTCTATCTAAATATTATTTGTCTGAATTATGTCATAGAACCACCTCTAGCCATAAAAGCCTCTGAAAAATAATTTTTTTATCCTAAGCACACTGTTAATCTGAATAAAATTTTGATTCTATTTGTCACCCCACAACAACCAACTTTACCATATTCTCTTTTGCCTTTAGTCCTGGTTCCTCTCTATGAACTCTGTAAAGCTAATTCTCTACTGCTGTCTCATTGACTTACAGTTTAAGCAATGTGTCTTTTGAACCCTACATCATGAAGTCCTATGTTCAGTAGAGCTGCTTTAAAGTAACACAGTTCTAGACTTAATATTCTAGGGTTTTAATAGGTCAATTTTCCAATTTCAGCTTTATCAGTAATAGTAGTAATATGTCATTTGCTGTCTACTACCTCTTTTATGTATTTCTGAATTAGCTTTAAAGTTGGGTGGGAGATAGTTTCATGTGAATTACTTTTTTAAAAAAAGTAGTTTGTTACCATCACTTGAGACATGTGGAATGTAATTTGTTTGTATTGCTTTCTAGCCTTAAATAGAATCAGTCTACTGTCATAATTATCAAATGAAATTTAATATCAAACATCCAGTCTTGGGATTTTTGATCCCAGTAAAGATTTTGATCTCATTAGATGACTGTTTTTAGAGTAAAGCTACTGTAAAGAAACAACATGACTATAGAATACAAGTCCCAGTGTACCTGCTTTTCACAAAGGAAAACCAATTTCCATAGAAACAGAGTTCATAAGCATCATGAGAGCTGATGAGAAAGTAATAAACAGATTTTAGAGTCTGTATTCAGAGAAGGCAATGGCAACCCACTGCAGTACTCTCACCTGGAAAATCCCATGGACAGAGGAGCCTGGTGGGCTGCAGTCCCTGGGATTGTGAAGAGTCAGACACAGCTGAGCGACTTCACTTTCACTTTTCACTTTCCTGCATTGGAGAAGGAAATGGCAACCCACTCCAGTGTTCTTGCCTGGAGAATCCCATGGACGGGGGAGCCTGGTGGGCTGCCGTCTATGGGGTTGCATAGAGTCGGACATGACTGAAGCGACTTAATGGCAGCAGCAGCAGCAGCAGCAGCAGCAGAGTCTGTATTAGAGATTGTGTGCCAACCAAGAAGATTTCAGTTGCAAGCAATAGAAAACTCAACTGTGACTGGCTTAAAACAATAAAAAAGAGTTATTGGTCTACCAGAATCAAAACACCAGAGGTACATGTTGCTTCAGGTGAGGATTGATCCTGAATCTCATAGAATGTGACTTAGGTTGTAATTTCCTTCTTTTTGTTTTTAATTTTTTTCTTCTAGTTTTGTTAAGATATAATTGACATAGTTTAACATGTACAACAATAGTGATTTCACTTCCATACATCATGAAATGATTATCACAGTAAATTTAGTGATTATTCATCATTTCATAAATACAAAATTAAAGAAGTATAAAAAATATTTTTTCTTGTGTGAGAACTCTGACGATATACTACTCTTTTAATGACTCTCACATATACAGCAGTGTTATCATTTTGTTCATTACATCCCTAGTACTTATTTACCTTACAGCTTGATGTTTATAACTTTTTTGAAGGTTTGTAACTCATTTTTATTATTAAAAAACTTTTTTAAAGTACCTACGCAAAGCTTGAATACATCTTCAAATCTCTATGATCTTTTATCTTCTACCAGAATCAGGTCCAGACTTGTGGGGCCTGAAGTTTACCAAATTTGTGTGATCCTCTTGAAGAAAAGAAATCAAAATCACCAATTCAAAATTAAGCTCAAACAGCAATATTTACTTAGAAAAGGAAAATAAATCATAGAAATCACAAATTTGAAAGGCTGACAAATACGATAGACATCATACAATCCAGAAAAATTAGCACATTTTAAGTAATTGTCTGACATTTTCTTTAATCATTGAAGTTTTTAATTTTTGATTTGCCTTCTTCCAATTCCACATCCCTCATTTCTGGTAACTGCAAATCTTATCTTTTTTTTTTTTCTCTGAGTTTATTGTTTTGCTTTTGAAGTATAATTGGTCTACAACATTGTGTTAGTTCTTTCTTTCTATTTTTAATTGTCACTAGGTGGATATTGACTTGATTTTGGGAAGACTTTCCCAACTCATGACCCCAAGTTGACTTCAGTAGCTCTGAGAGTTATGTGGCTTCTCAGTCACAAAACAGGAAATTTGTGTTACCACTGACAGTGAAATGTCCTTAAGAATCATGGCAATTGGTCCAGCTTAGGTCATCGTGCTGATCATTATAACAGGAATAGTGCATGTAGGGATGGTCTTTGCTAATCATGGCTCATCCCTAGGGCATGTGAGGCCGGTTCAGTCCAAACCAGACTACAAAGCTGAGAATGGAGGAGACATTTCTTCCTTTCCAAAGAAAGGAGAGAAATAGATGACAGAGGGCCAGCAACAGTTATCATCACAGTTGTTAGCAGAGTGCATTTTCTATTCATTCAGAAGAATTTAAGTGACCTAAAAATTCACCTATTTTTAACTTGTTACCTAACACATTTTTAGAGACAAGGCATAAATAAAAGGTTATGTAACTAATTTCACTGTGTGGTATTATTTTCTACCAGTTACTTTTAACATTGCTAAAGAAACTTTGCTATAAAAGTGATAAAATACATGATTTATCTGGAGGGATTTATATTACAAAACATTCCTGCATTCAGAAGGAAGGCCTAACTCCAGTGTCTACTCTGGTGACTCATCATTCCCATGGTTTCTCTATTAGTTTGGTATTTAGAAGAGGATATAATGTTTAAAATATTATAAAACCACAGAAAAACACTTCTTAAAATTTGACAGCCTTCCTTCATAACTCAGTCCCACCAGTGGCATCCGTCACACTCTGTCTCATCTTCTTTGGGGCCTAGCCATCAGCAAACATCAGGCTTTTTTTTCTCCTGTCTGTATTGTATCACTGATAGGGAATTTGTAGAAGAGTGTAGGGGACAGCTGATAAGAGGCTAAGAGAGGTTTACTGAACTGAAAATNCCTATTATGCAGAGTGAAGTAAGCCAGAAAGAAAAACACCAATACAGTATACTAATGCATATATATGGATTAAGAAAGATGTTAACAATGACCCTATATGTGAGATAGCAAAAGAGACACAGATGTAAAGAACAGTCTTTTGGACTCTGTGGCAGAAGGCGAGGGTGGGATGATTTGTGAGAATAGCATTGAAACATGTACATTATCATATGTGAAACAGATCGCCAGTCCAGGTTCAATGCATGAGACAGGGTGCTCAGGGCTGGTGCACTGGGATGACCCAGAGGCTTGGGATGGGGAGGGAGGTGGGAGTGGGGTTCAGGATGGGGAACACATGTGCACTCATGGCTGATTCATGTCAATGTATGGCAAAACCCACTACAATATTGTAAAGTAATTAGCCTCCAATTAAATACATTACTTTAAAAAATAAAGACTGGGAGAGGTGGAGGAAAAAAAAAAAGAAAAACCAAGTTGGAAGGCTTACACTTACTGATTTCAAAACATACTACAAAACTACAGTAAACAGGACAATGTTGTACTGACATAATAACAGACGCATAGATCAATGGGCTTCCCTGGTGGCTCAGATAGTAAGGAATCTGCCCTCAATGCAAGAGACCCCAGTTTGATCCCTGGGTCAGGAAGATCCCCTGGAGAAGGAAATGGCAACCCACTCAGTATTCTTGCCTGGGAAATCTCATGGACAGAGGAGCCTGGTGGCTATAGTCCATGGGGTCACAAAGAGTCAGGCACAACCAAGTGACTAAGTAAACTTTCACATTTACAGCCAAATTATTTTTGTCAATGAGGGAAAAGATAGCCTTTAAAGCAAATGGGACAGGAACATCTTTAAATGGATATCCACATGCAAAAGAGTAAAGTTGATTATCATACACCATAGACAGAAATTAATTTTAAATGGGTTAGATAGCTAAAACTATAAAACTCTTACGAGAAAACATAAATCTTCAAGACTTTGGCATAGGCAATGGTTTCTTAGATATGGCACCAAAAGTCAAATAAAAATTAGATAATTGAATATCATCAAAAATTTAAAACTTTTCTGCTTCAAAGGACACCACTAGAAAAGTAGAAAGACAATTCACAGAATGAGAGAAACATTTTGCAAATCATATATCTATTAAGGAACTTGTATCTAGAATATATAAAGAATTCTTACAATTGAATTTAAAAGACCAAAAAATTTTATAAATGGGCAAAGAAGATGAATAGACATTTCTCCAAAGAAGAAAAACCCATGGTCAATAACCACATGAAAAGATATTCAGTATCCTTAGCAATAAGAGAAATGCAAAGCAAAACCACAGTAAGATACTACTTCACAAACAGTTGGATGACTGTAACCAAAAAGTCAGATTCTCATAACAAATGTCGATAAGGATATAGAGAAACTGGAACTGAAACATTGCTGATGGGAATATAACGTGGTATGGTTGCTTTGATAATAGTCTGGTAGTTCCTTGGAATGTTAAACAAAGTGTTACCAAATGACCTAGCAATTCTTCTCAGAGTTTTATACCCAAGAGAAATGAAAACATGTTCACAAAAATATTTGTACATGAATGTTCATAGCACCATAAATTAGAGCCAAAAAGTGGAAACCACTCAAACATCCATCTACCAATGAATGGATAAATAAAATGTGGTATATCCATACAAAAAAATAACATTTGGCCCCCAAAAGAAGTGAAGTTTCACATGCACATTATGCTGAGAGACACCAGTAAAAAAGGACACTTATGTGAAATGTCCACTGTAGATAAATCCATAGAGACAGAAAGGCAGATTAATATTTGCCAGGATCCAGGGAGTTGGTGGGGAATGATCACTATTGGGTATGAGATTTCTTTGGGGGGTAGTGAAAATGTTCCAAATTGATTGTAGTCATGTTTGCACAACTCTGTGAATATATTAAAGCCTTTAAATGGATGACTTGTGTGGTATGTGACATATTTCAATAAAGCTGTTTTTAAAAATCACATTGAATAAAAATTTGTTGGATATGAACAGATATAGGGATAGGCAGGCTATTTTATCTGTGTATATCCTGGTAGTATTGAAGGCTTCTTCAATTTAAATTTTCTTACATAAGGCTTACTTTCCCTATAACCCTACTTTTACCCCCAACCCACCCTCTTCCTATTTGCATTCCTTGATGGGTTTTGCTGTTGTACTAGCACACCAACACTTTCCTTTGTGGAGAGGAAGGATGCATATTTAGTCAGATACTTGGATTCATTTCTATATTTTGTTCTAGGGCAACTGTCCCTTTGTCCTGGCAAGGATAGGGCACTGGACCAATATCTGATCTCAATCCAGGGATAACTGGAAAGGATATATAATGCTACCTTTAAATCACCTCTTCCCTGAAAGACACTTTCTCTGTCCTCTTGATGCCTTCAGATTTATTTATTTGCAACTGGACAATGGGATTTTCATCTTCACCAAATTTCCAGACTGAAACCACTCCCCCACAGAACTTTAACTAGTTGTCCCCAGTGGGTATAAATTGGGCACAAGATACAAAATAATGAGCTGAAAATGGCCTTATACCTCACCTCATGTGTGGATGCTAAGTCGCTTCAGTGTGTCCAACTCTTTGCGACCCTATGGATTATAACCCGTCGGGCTCCTCTGTCCATGGAATGTCCTCTGTCCATTTTCCAGACAAGAATATTGGAGTGGGTTGCCATGCCCTCCTCCAGAGGATCTTCCTGACCCAGGATCGAACCCATGCCTGTTAAGATGTGTATAAGAGACAGNGTCGGGCTCCTCTGTCCATGGAATGTCCTCTGTCCATTTTCCAGACAAGAATATTGGAGTGGGTTGCCATGCCCTCCTCCAGAGGATCTTCCTGACCCAGGATCGAACCCATGCCTGTTACATCTCCTGCATTGGCAGGCGAATTCTTTACCACTAGCACCACCTGGAAGCCCATCTCATCTCATAGGATCTCAAATTTGATCTCATAGGAGTCCTTTCAAACTCCCTTAGTGAGATAACCCATGCTTTTCTCTAAAAAGCACAATGTTTTATTATATATGTTCATTTGCTGGTGGGGAGATAAGATCTGTGGGCTTCCCTGATAGCCCAGTTGCTAAAGAATATGCCTGCAATGCAGGAGATTCTGGTTCAATTCCTGGGTCAGAAAGATATACTGGAGAAGGGATAGGCTGCCCACTCCAGTATTCTTAGCCTTCCCTGGTGGCTCAGCTGGTAAATAATCCACCTGCAATGTGGGAGACCTGGGTTTGATCCCTGGGTTGGGAAGACCCCCTGGAGAAGGGAAAGGCTACCCACTCCAGTATTCTGGCCTAGAGAATTCCATGGACTGTATAGTCCATGGGGTCACAAAGAGTCAGACATGACTGAGCAACTTTCACTTTCTTTAAGATAAGATCTGTAGATAACAACTTATTCAAGGCTTACCAAGAAATCAGGGAGATGAAAAGGAGGGAAAACTAATGAGTTATAAATTCTTTAATATTCTTATAGTATATATCTAAGTATGTTTTTAGGTTTCACTATTTTTTTAATTCATATTCATTTAATAATTACTGACTTTCTAGTATGTGCCAGCCACTCTGTAGGTTCTGGGAGTATAGTAATGAACAAAATGGACAAAATTCCCTGCCTTCATGGATTTTGTATTCTAGAAGGAGAAGACAGACAATAAGTACGTGCAATATACATGTTGGGTGCCGATGAGTTCCGTCTGTTCAGTTGCTCAGTTGTGTCGACTCTTTGTGACCTCACGGACTGTAGCCCATCAGTCTCCTCTGTCCTTGGTATTTCCCAAGCAAGAATGCTGGAGTAGGTTTCCATTTCCATCTCCAGATAAGTTCTGTAGTGTTAAAATAAAACACTCTTTAGGGAATGGGTAGATGGGATTTCAATTTAGAATGGTCAGCAAAGGCTTCACTCAGAAAGTGTCTCTTGAGCAAAAATCTTTAAGAGGTGAAAGACTGAGCCATTTGGATATTTGAGTGTGGTAGATTGTATGACTAATAATCTCTCCCATTCAGCATGCCCATTTTTTAATGTGACTTTTCTACACCTTCTATCAAGAATTGGAACTTTCCCTCTTCTTCTTGAATCTGGGATGGTCCTATGATTTGCTTTGAAGGGGACAGGAATGATATGTAAACTTGTCAGTGCTAGGTCTTAAGAGGTTTTGCAGCTTCTCTGTTTTAAATTATTTAATTTATTTTCTTTTTTTAGTATAAATTTATTTTAATTGGAGGTTAATTACTTTACAATATTGTGATGGTTTTTGTCATCCATCTTCTGTTTTTACCCTCTGAATGTGGCTGCTATATAGAGAACTCCAAGCTTTCCTCACGTAGAAACAGGCCACAAGGAGAATTAAGGTGCCCCAGTTGACAGCGAGCACAAAGGTCTTGTGAGTGGGGCCATATTGGATCCTCCAGAATTAGTCAAGCAGCTCCATCCAACATCATGTGGAGTAGAGATGAGCCAGTCCCACAGAATTCTGCCCAAAGAGGAGACCAACAAAAAGGTAAATAAATTGGATAATTATAAATTATAGTAAGTTCTACCAAAGAAACAAATAAGAGGTTAAGAGGGAGAATAATACAAGGGGCCTAGTTTATTTAGAAGCACTTCCCTGACAGCTCAGTTGGTAAAAAAATCCGCCTGCAATGCACTAGACCCCAGTTTGATTCCTGGGTAGCAAAGATCCCCTGGAGAAGTGATAGACTACCCATTCCAGTATTCTTGGGCTTCCCTAGTGGCTCAGCTGGTAAAGAATCCACCTGCAATGCAGGATACCTGAGTTCAATCCTTGGGTTGGGAAGATCCCCTGGAGAAGGGAAAGGCTACCTACTCCAATATTCTGGCCTAGAGAATTCCATGGACTGTATAGCCCACGGGGTCACAAAGAGTCTGACATGACTGACTTTCACTTTTCAGTTTACATAGAAGGATTGACCAGGGAAGGCATATTTAAGGAATTGGCATTTGAGTTCAGACAGGAAGGATATAAAGGAAATAAGAGTGTACTGGGCAGAGGGAAAAGCAAGCATAAAGGCCCTGTCTCAAAAGAGAGGTTAGGTGTTTCAAGTGCTTTTTAAAGAAGACTAGAGGGGCTAAAACAAGGGAGATGGTTCCAGGGAAACAGACAGAGACTAGATTATACAAGGTCCAACCAGTTGATGAAGAGTTTGTATCTTTTCCCAGGTGAACTAAAGGGTTCTAAGCAGTGTAGTGACATCATCTTTCAGTTTAAAAGTGTCACTTCTGCTGCTGTGAGAGAATAGATTAGAGGGGTCAAGAATGCAAGTGGAGAAATTAGGTCTTACTGCCATCCAGACTTGAGTTGAAAGTAGTCCAGTTAGAGTGATGACAATGAAGATGGAGAAGTGTGAGTAGCTTGAAGATATGTATAGGATTGATGGTGGTACTTACTACTGAAAGTAAGGAGATGATTAGAGGAATCCAGAATTTAGTTTTGAATATATCAAGTGTTATATATTTGTAAGATATCTTTATATAGGTGTCAAGTGGACGGCTAGAATTCAGAGGAGATCTCTGATTGGCAGATTTAAATTTGAGGGTCATCAAAATAAAATAAAATATTTAAAACTATAGGAATAGCTGAGATCATGCAATGAGAAAACATAGAGTAAAAACAGAAGAGTGTATAAGACAGATCACTGAAGAATGCCAATATTAAAAAATAAACTAAAGGAAGAGCAAATAACTAAGCAGAGTGGGTAACGGCTAAGCAGTTAGGAGGGAAAACCACAGGAGTATGATGTGAAGAAAGGCAAGAGAGATGTGTATTTCAAACTGGAAGAAGTGGTCAATAGTGCTGAATGCTGCTAAGAGTGTGAGTAAAGTGAGAACAGATAAGAGCCTATTGGGACTTCCCTGGTGGCTCAGACAGTAAAGAATCTGCCCACAATGAGGGAGACGTGGGTTCGATCCTTGGGTCAGGAAGATCCCCTGGAGAAGGGAGTGGCAACCCTCTCCAGTACTCTTGCCTGGAGAATCCCATAGAGTAGGGAGCCTGGCGGGCTACAGCCCATGTGGTCACAAAGAGTTGGACACAACTGAGTGACTAACACTTTCACTTTTCAACACAGATTCAGGACTGGTTAAGAAATGAAGTCAAGATAGAGGCTGATAGATACTGAGAAGAGTGATCACCAGTGGATCGGAGGTTTTAGAAAGGAAATCGTGTGTGTGTGTGTGTGTGTGTGTGTTAGCAGTGAGGGTGGGGGAGGGCAGAGGAATGGGATGCTTCAACTAAAAATGGCAGAGGTGATAGAATTTTTGTGATGATAAGGTCCAGGGTGTAACCATGGGAGTAGATGGCTGAACTGAGATGGAGGAAAAGATCATGGGAAATGAACAGATCAAGGAACTGAGAATCCAGTGGTACATCCATGTGAATGCTGAAGCACTAACTTGTGGTGTAGGAGGTAAAGTCATCTATAGACTGTGAGTCAATCATGGTGTTTGCTCTTTTGTAAAGAAGTCAGTTTTTGTGTTTGGATTTTAACTCCCTAGAACCTCAGCTGGGCCCTCAACAATACTAGGCAAGTCAACAGTTCCCCAATTAGCTTCCTCTCCGATTCCTCAGAATAACTATTTTGACTGAATACTATATAATCTTAACACCGTGTAGATGACTTTGCTTCCTCCTCACAAAGCAAACGGTCCATCAGGAAGAAAATCTCTCTCATCAACTCCTTACATACAAATTACATATGCACAGTCCCATGTTTTCTTCCTTAAGTGGGAATCGATCCACTCTCCTGTCTAAGGCTAATGTTTCATCAATGCGGAACTCCACCAATGTGTCTCATGCCAGCAACATCCCATCTCTCCTGTATCTTTACTCTATTTTCACTTGATGTTTCTCCCGAGGCTGTAAACTGGCATGAATCTCTCCCACCTGTACAACAGCAGCAGCTGCAACCCCTCCCACCACTGTCCTCCCTTGGGACTTGCCTCCACAGGCAAACTTGTTGAAAGAAATTGAAAGTAAAGAAAAACTAGTTGAGAAGTTGCTGTATCCACTTCCTCCTCTCAGAGTCACTTCTTTTTTTCTAATTTAGCTTTTTATTTTGATTTTTGTATTTTAGCTTTTAAGCATTTTATTTAAAATAAAATTGGAACTGAAGCTCCAATACTTTGGCCACCTGATGCAAAGAGCTGACTCATTAGAAAAGAACTTGATGCTGGGAAAGATTGAAGGCAGAAGGAGAAGAGGGCAACAGAGGATGAGATGGTTGGATGGCATCACCAACTCAATGGACATGAATTTGGGCAAACTCTGGGAGTTGGTGAGGGACAGGGAAGCCTGGGGTCCATGGGGTTGCAAAGAGTTGAACACGACTTGGCAACTGAACAATGACAACATTTATTTTTTTATTTTAGCTTTTAATTTCAGACTTACAAAAAACTTGCCAAAGAGTTTTTAAAAATCCCATTTTGTCCTTCACTCAGATTCTCCAAATGCTAACATTTTCCCACATTTGCTTCTTTCTCCTCTTCCCTTTTCTCCACTTTCTCATCTCCTCTTCCTTCTTCTTCTTGTCCTCCTCACTCTGCTCCTGCCTCTTCCCTTCCTAGGTGAACTCATTCACTCTCATAATTCCAACATGCACACTCATGATTTCCACACCTGTGCGCTCAGTCCTTACCCCTCTTCTGAGCTCCTCATCCACATGTCCATTTAAGTCTAGTTAGTCCCTAGACTCCTCACGCTCAACATGTCCCAGAGTGATCTCATTATCCCTCCCCCACACTGCGCCATCTCCATTTCTCCCCTGTCTGCTTGTTTGCATTCCTTGTTCCAGTTAGTGACACTATGGGCTCCAAGTACCTAACCAGAAAGCTGCCTCTTTCTTTTCCTTCACTTATTTTGTCAGAAAGTTCTGAATCTCTTTCATTTATGTGCTCTCCTTATTTGGCTTTGGTTCAGATGCTCAGTTCAGTTCAGTCGCTCAGTCGTGTCCAACTCTTTGCGACCCCATGAATCGCAGCACTCCAGGCC
>SJYV01007523.1:0-15317 GCA_006410875.1 Neotragus pygmaeus
AGTGAAAAAAAGTAAACAATATCTAGGTCAGCAGATGAGGGAGAACAACAGCAAAAATGAACAGGAAGCAAAAATACAGAAAGCAGAAGTTAAAGACTAACATATCAGTTACAATAATAAATGTGAGTTGATAAATGTGTTGTTATAAAAATGTGAGTTATAAAACAAAAGATTCACAAAATCACAAAGCAAATTCTGCTAAATGCTATTCAAAAAGAGATACCCTTAAAAATAAAATGATGGGAAAATATGTAAGGCAAATGAAATTAAATAAAATGGGAATAACTATTAGCAATAATTAAAAAGTCAATTTCAAGGTAAAATTTTTTTAAATGATTAAAACTGGTCATTATCTGTAGTTAATTGATATGTTCCAAAATAAAAATCTGTGAGACATGAAACATTTATGTTGATTTCTAGAACCAATTTTTTTTCTATATATCTATTTAATGCATGTCTATCATGTGCCTGGCATTATGTTAGAAATTGGAAACATACATTTTAACAGCTGTGAGTATAGTCTCTGCCTTAAAATTTAAGCTTAATAAAAGTGAATTAAAGTACTAATAATTTAAATATATATGTAGGGAAAAGAGATTGGAAGGAGATACAGAACATTTTAAGTGTGTGGGCGCTATGATTTCTTTTTTTTATCTCTCATTTATCGCTGATAGGAATGAAAATGTTTATGCTTTTATCTAATTTACAATTTTTCTGCACTAACAGGTAGTGTAAAATCATCATTTGAAACTTGTGCTCCCAGGAACTGCTCATGGCTTGCCCTTGCCCCCAGCCTCTCTGCCCAGCACATTCCCAGTCAAAATCCCAGAAAGCTATTGAGTGGATATCAACCAATTTATTTCAAATATTATAGAAAAGGCTAAAGTCCAGAACAATACTGAAGAAGAAAAAAGTTGGAGAGCTGACCCTACCTGACTTCAGCACTTACTATAAAGCTATAAGAAGCAAGATAGAGCAGGGAAAGAATGGATACACAGACAGCAGAACAGAAGTAGGACCCAGAAATAGGGCCATGCAAATATCACTAACTGGTTTTTTACGAAGGAGCAAAGGCTACTTACCAGGGAAAGAATAGCACTTTCCACACAGGATGCTGGTACAATTGGGCATTCCAGAAGAAAACATGGGAGAAAATGCGGAGCTTAGCAGGGGAGTTTCGGATATAATGTCAACAGTATATGAGAGAAAAATTGATAGATATATATGAGAGAAAATATATGAGATATATATGAGAGAAAAATTGATAAATCAGACTTCATTGTGATTAAAATTTGGGATTTATGAAGGACATGGTTAAGACCATTAACAGACAAGTCACAGATTGGAAGGAAATATTTACAAAAGACATATTTGATAAAGAACTGTTATCTGAAATAATATAAAGAACTCTTAAAATTCAATCATAACAGAAGGAACAACCCAATTAAAAAATGGATAAAGATATGAACAGACACCTCATCAAAGAGGATATATGGATGGAAAATAAGCTTTTGTAAAGATGCTCAATATCATTTCTCATTAGGGGAGTGGAAATTAAACCAAGCAGATATCACTACACATTTATCATAACATCCAAAATCCAAAAACTAACAATACTGAGTTCTGGCAAGTGTGCAGAACAATAGGAACTCTCATTTATCGCTGATAGGAATGCAAAGTGATGTTGCCACTTTGGAAACAAGATTGGCAGTTTCTCACAAAGTTAAATGCTAATCATCATCTTGCCATATGATCTAGCAACTGTGCTCTGAGGCACTTACCCAACTGACTTGAAAACTTATGCCCACACCAAAGCCTGTATATGAATATTTAGAGCAACTTTATTGATAATCACCAAAGGTTGGAAGCAACCAAGATTCCTTCAATAGGTGAATGGACAAGTAAATTGTGGTATGTCCACACATATTGTTATTCAGCAATAAAAACAAGGACACTATCAAACTAAGAAAGAACAAGCTGTGTTTAAAATGCATGTTGATAAATGAAAGAAGCCAACCTGAAAAGGGATCATCTTATACTATTCCAACTGTGACATTCTGGCAAACGCATAATTCTAAAGGCTATAAAATAAACAATGGTTGCCAGGAGCTCAGAGAAAGGGAGAGAAGTAAATAAGTGGATGAAATATAGGAGGTTTTTAGGACAAGAAAACTATTCTTTATGATGGTATAATGGTGAATATATGATGTTCTGCCTTGGTCAAAATCTGTAGAATTTTACAGAGGATGAACTTTAGTGTATGAGTGTTAAAAACATCATTTGGAATGTTGAGGTATCCAATATCCTCATTAAAAGGGGTGAGGAGAAAAGCTGCTGACCTAGGTGACTGGAAATGAGCAGAGTCTCAAAGACTAAAGGCCAAAGAAACTGCCCACAGACATTGTATTCTAGTGGATAGTTATTTCCTATGGAATGTGGGCTAACAATGTTGATATTACTGGAATTGAAAAAATAAGTAAATGAATGGCAAGTGGTGGAAGGCAGGCATCTCACTGTGCATGCACACATGCTAAGTTGCTTCAGTTGTGTCTGACTCTTTGTGAACCTATGAACTGCAGCCACCAGGCTTCTCCCCTGGAGGAGGGCATGGAAACCCACCGAGAATTTACAGGCAAGCCCAGGAGGAGACTAGAATGATGTATGTGGTACTGGGTTAGAGATGGAGACACGAATATGAACTTATGTTTAGACAAACACAGACGTCAATTGTTATATACAGGAGTATGTATACATACAAAGGTGTATGTATACATGAGGATTAGAATGTACCCATTTATTTCCTTGTTGCATCAGCTGAAAGAGCTAGAAACACCACCGCTGGAGCAATGATAGCCCTAGCAGCTTGGTATCTGATATCATTCTTCCAACAGAAGGAATCGGGATCCTTGGAAAAATGGTTGGTTCTAGAAGTGGGGCAGGGAAATTACAGATAAGCCTGGAGCATCTTTTAGTCCCAGATAATAAGAAGATGCCAAAATGAAAACCCCATGTGATTGATTATGTCAATATGACAGGTGCCTCTTGAAGAGCTCCCAATAAAAAAACCTGGACAATGTGAACAATGAAGTAATAAGTTAG
This sequence comes from Neotragus pygmaeus, assembly GCA_006410875.1. Lineage (NCBI taxonomy): Eukaryota > Metazoa > Chordata > Mammalia > Artiodactyla > Bovidae > Neotragus > Neotragus pygmaeus. The sequence continues at coordinate 3,100 of SJYV01007523.1, forward strand.
CATTAGACATAATCTGAAGCATAAAATAAGTATCATGAGTCCACACTGATGTAAATGATTGAATAAATTTGTAAGTGGGAAGAAAAGACCAATCTTTCATGCAGAGCATTTCCAAGTAGCTATGTGTATACTATGTTCCCAAGGAGGAGGAGCATAACTCATACTCCTTACATGTGAATAGTGCATAGCAACTACCTTCCAAAGAGCACAGTATGGAAAGGTCGGTGGGGGAAAAGTGTCATTACCACAGAGAAACGTGGCAAATACTACCTCAGCCAGAGGGTCAAGGTCAACAACAACAGTTCTAAGTCTTGTTCATGGTATCTACCCTTTGTATAATGGAATGAGAATGGCACTTTCCCTGTATGGTCTTTCTCCCACAATCCATAATCCCAGTTTTACCAGGATAAAAATTTCAAATAAGTCCCAATATAGAGACATCCTACAAAATATCTGACCAGTACTCCTCAAAACTGTCAAAGTAATCAGGAAAGGTGGCACAGTGGTGAAAAATTTGCCTGCCAATGAAGAAGATGTGGGTTCGAACTCTGGATTGGGAAGATCCCTTAGAGTTGGAAACAGCAACCTATTCCAGTATTTTTGCTTTGAAAATTCCATGTACAGAGGGGCCTGGTGGGGCTACCACCCATGGGGTGGCAAAGAGTTGAACACAACTGAGCAAACATGCACACACACACACAGAAACAGCCAGAGCCAAGAGAAATCCAAGAAGACAAGCCAGCTAGATCTAATGTGATGCCCTGGATAGGATCTGGGAACAATACACCAAAACATTAGATGCGAATGAAGGAAACATGAATAAAGTGTGAATTTTAATAAATAACAACATAATACCAACCAATAATGTTGGTTCATTAATTGCAAACAATGTGCTAATGTGAGAGGTTAATAATAGGGAAACGTTGAGAATCGGATATATGGCAATCTTCTGCAATATGTCCTCAATATTTCGGTAAATATAAAATTGTTCTAAAAAAGTATATTAAAATTTTAATTAGATCATGAAAATTCCATTTAGGTTCTTTAATATCCCTAATTATACTTGCAGCATTAAATCCAAACTCTAGCCTTAACAGTGAATTCCAAGCTTTATTTTCTCCCCGTTCCAACTCACACTCCAATTCATACTTGTGGGAGCTTCTCATGGCTTCTCAAACAATAACAACAAAAAATTATCACTCCTTTTCACAATTCCACATCTTTGGAAAGATATCATGCATCCATTGGCCTTCACAGGTTGCTCAGTGGTAAAGAATTCACCTGCCAATTTAGGAGATGTGGGTTCAGTCCCTGGGCTGGGAAAATCCCCTGGAGATGAAAATGGCAACTCACTCCAGTATTCTTGCCTGGAAAATCCCATGGACAGAGGAGCCTGGAGGGCTATGGTCCATGAAAGAGTCAGACATGACTCAGTGATCAAACAACAATAACAAAGCATCCATTACTCCAGATTTTCCCTAAAAAATGGCTCATCTTTGATGACTCAGCGTAGTCGTCCCCTCCTCAGAGAAGCCTTGCCTGGCCTTTCCACAATGGACTGATTGATTGGATACACTTTGACTGTGCCATTTGTCTCTAAGGGAGTGCAATAAATTCTATCAGCTTGCTACTCGCTACTCCATGAACCAAATTTGGTCACCTGTAGAACTGACTCATTAAAAAAGACCCTGATGCTGGGAAAGATTGGAGGTAGATGGAGAAGGGGATGACAGAGGATGAGATGGTTGGATGGCATCACTGACTCGATGGACATGAGTTTGAGTAAACCCAGGAGTTGGCGATGGACAGGGAAGCCTGGGTGCTGCAGTCCATGGGGTGACAAAGAGTTGGACACGACTGAGCAACTGAACTGAACTGACCTTAACTCAGTGTGGTCCACGGATCAACAGCACAGGCATCACATGGGAGCTCATTGAAAATGCAGAATCTCATCTCATCCTGTGCCTACAAAATCAGAATCTATATTTTAACAAGATTTCCAGATGATTTGTAGCCATATTATAGTTGGAAATGCTTTAAGCATCCATAATTTAGTTCTCCCCAAGCTCTTTGCATGTGGTTCTCCAATTTTTTTTAATTGTCTGTATCTTTTCCAAGTTATGAACTCATTGAGGACAGGGGTCATGTTTCTTTTTTTTTTTTTTTCTTTGTCTCCCGTATTATCACCGCATCTGGGACATTCATGGGAACAGAACCAAATTAATGACTGGCTCAAGGACGCATTAAATGAGAGGCTGTATTGGAAAGTTATAGAAGTTTTATAGGTTAATACCTAACACTCCATTTATTCTTGCCAAAATTTAGAAACAACTGACAGACAGGCAAAGGGTCAGGCAGATGATGTAGAAAGCATCAAGTTTATTTTTGCTGATGAAGCAATTTGGGAGACCATGGCTTTACTCCACAGCTGGGCAGCTTCTTTATGCCTTACCCAGAATTAAGCTGACATAAAGCTCATTGCCGCTTCCCTGTGGGGAACGGGGCTCTGCTCTTATAAGACATAAGGCATGGAGGCACAGACCTGTGTTGCTCTCTCTCTAGGCAGAGTCCAAAGAGCGGAAACAGAGGTGTTTGTTCAGGGTCTTCTCTTTAATTCTCAGCAAAACCACTCCCTCCCTCTTGTAGTGGATAATGAGTAGGTTACTCTGATGAAGTGAACACTGCTACCCACAGTGGACAATTCAGAGGGAAAAAGGAATAAACATGGATTAAGGGAGAGGAAATGGAAATATAATGCATGAGCTATTATTTCAGTGTGGGGCTTCCCCACTCGCTCAGTGTTAAAGAATGCAGGAGACACAGGTTTGATTCCTGGTCCACGAAGATCCTGTATCCCACGAAGCAATGGAGCCCACGTGCCACAGCTACCGAGCCTGTGCTCTAGAGCCCAGGAGTTGCAACTACGGAGCCTGCAGGCCTAGAGCCCATGCTCTGCAACAAGAGAACCCCCCGCAATGAGAAACTCGTGCCCCACAACCAGAGAGTAGCCCCCGCTCACTGCAACTAGAGAAAACCCCCTGCAGTAATGAGTACCCTGCACAGCCGAAACAAAATAAAATTATAAAAAAAGATGAAGAATATTACTGAAAGAATATCTCAGGGTGAAGATCATCCAGCTGACACTCAGAGGTCTGAAGGGCTTGACTTGGTTGCATCTTGCCTCCTTTAGGATGAAACCTCGACTGTGAACCAGACTAGACCTGAGCTGTCTCCTCTGGCCTCCAGATGAGCCAAGGGTGCTCTGAAAGGCCTGGTTCAGGGTCCAGCCCCCAATGGCCACATCCGACTGAAGGGTGTGGAAACTGCCATTGTGTTCCACTCTTCCAGGGGCTACCTTCCAGCATTTATTGGCCAGAAAATTACCTAATATGACATAAAATGGCATCTTTAATCCATTCAAAATAAGGATGTGCTCTAACCAACCAACAATAATAAACTGAGTTTTGAGAAGACCAGGAATGTTCAAAGATCCATGACTGTCAGTTCAGTTCAGTTCAGTCGCTCAGTTGTGTCCGACTCTTTGCGACCCCATGAATTGCAGCACACCAAGCCTTCCTGTCCATCACCAACTCCCGGAGTTCACTCAGACTCACGTCCATCCAGTCGGTGATGCCATCCAGTCATCTCATCCTCTGTCATCCCCTTTTCCTCTTGCCTCCAATCCCTCCCAGCATCAGAGTCTTTTCCAATGAGTCAACTCTTCACATGAGGTGGCCAAAGTACTGGAGTTTCAGCTTTAGCATCATTCCTTTCAAAGAAATCCCAGGGCTGATCTCCTTCAGAATGGACTGGTTGGATCTCCTTGCAGTCCAAGGGACTCTCAAGAGTCTCTCCAACACCACAGTTTAAAAGCATCAATTCTTCAGTGCTCAACTTTCTTCACAGTCCAACTCTCACATCCATACACGACTACTGGAAAAACCATAGCCTTGACTAGATGGACCTTTGTTGACAAAGTAATGTCTCTGCTTTTTAACGTGCTATCTAGGTTGGTCATAACTTTCCTTCCAAGGAGTAAGCGTCTTTTAATTTCATGGCTGCAATGCGTGTAGTCTACTACAAAACCACAAGGCTCATAGCCATGTCATTTGAAATATTATTTATTTCTTGCCTTTTACACCATTGAACTCACAAAATTTTAGTTTTTCCCTAAACTCTTTGGGTAATATGTATTATGGTATATATGTTGTATCCAACTGTTTGTGACCCTGTGGACTATATAGACCACCAGGCTCCTTTGTCCATGGAGTTCTCCAGGTGAGATTACTAGAATGGGTAGCCATTCCCTTCTCCAGGGGATCTTCCTGACCCAGGGGTTGAACCCAGGTCTCCTGCATTGCAAGTGGATTCTTTACTATCTGAGCCACTAGGGAAGCCCATAATATGGATTATAAAAATGTAACATTATAATATCATATTATGATCATCCTTAATCAGGCAGAATACCATAGTCGGTAAGCCTCCAAGCCTTTTTGGAAAGCCTTTTACACAATGATTTAAGACCCATGTGTATGGTATCCTAAAAAAAGAAAATTAAAACAATGATACTCACTAGTCATGTACATTTAAAAATACACAGTGCAGTTTGACAGTCACAATTTTTGGAAGGTTTAGTACTGATATAATCTCCCTGGGAGAGCCGAGTCCTCCTGAGGCACAAGGGGCTTTAAACACAACTCAACAAATGATTCTGATGCTCGGGCAAACATCCAGGGGTGGTTTCCTGTGGTTCTTGTGGAAAGAAACTGATGTTAGGAATATAGCAAACGCTTAGGATTCATGGCCAAGCACCACCAGCTGCTGCCCCTGGCAGACATTACTAATTGATCACAGCAGTCTTTTGCTTCAACCTAGATGGAGCCTTCTCAACCCAGAGCTCAAGGCAGTCACGATTAATTGATTGGAGACTGCATGTAAAATGAAAGCTCTCTGATATTGCAGAGCTGGGACCTTCCTGTCTTATCCCTTCTCCACGCTAAACACAGATCTGCATGTACGTGCCTCAGCAGCCTCCACTTTTGCTGTGATCTTTTCAGAATGTCAGCTCAAGGTCGATATGCTTTATTGTCAGGTTGGCAGCTTCCAGCCAAGTGTGTGGCACATTTTTGTTACAAGATTATAAGAAGAGGTGATGGGTGATGCCCTAAACTGAAACAGGGACTAGGAGAGAAGAGCAGGTCTGGGCAAAGCCCCAAACAGGTTCAGTTTGAACTGAGGGAGTCTGAGGTTTTGGTAGGACATTCCCTGCCACCGTTCTACGCTAAAATCCAGAACCCGGACAACAGAGACTTTGGAGGGTTCAGAACTGGCTTTGCAGCTCAGACATGCTCAAGTCGTACTTGCTAAGTGGAGGGTGAATTCACAGGGCACATCCATGAGGCCTCTGCATGTGTCTGGAGAGCAAAGGCATGCTGGACCTGCACCAGGGTATGAGACCTCAAGGTCAAATTCACAGGTAAATCTATGGGGAGCGCGATGAAAACCCTAGAGGGCACTTGTCCATTTAAGCGATCAGAGGGGAGACTATAAGAAAAAAGTAGACTATTGTTCTTTGAAATGGATTAATTGACCACACAATCTTATAGAAGCATAGAAAGCGCTTCATCTCGACTGAAATATCTCAAGAAAAAACACTTTTGAAGTGCTGCTGCTGCTGCTACTGCTAAGTCACTTCAGTCGTGTCCGACTCTGTGTGACCCCATAGCCGGCAGCCTACCAGGTTGCCCCGTCCCTGGGATTCTCCAGGCAAGAACACTGGAGTGGGTTGCCATTTCTTTCTCCAATGCGTGAAAGTGAAAAGTGAAAAGTGAAATTGAAGTCGCTCAGTTGTGTCAGACTCTTCGCGACCCCATGGACTGCAGCCTACCAGGCTCCTCTGCCCATGGGATTTTCCAGGCAAGAGTACTGGAGTGGGGTGCCATTGCCTTCTCCTTTGAAGTGCTAATACATAATAATTAATAATTGTATATTATTTTTATGGTACTTTTATGTATTTATAGTCATCTCTACTACAGAATCACATCATATAGTGTTGTACTATGAAAGTAAAAGTGAAGTTGCTCAGTCGTGTCCAACTTTTTGGGACTCCATGGAGCCCACCAGGCTCCTCTGTCCATGGGATTTTCCAGGCAAATGTTCTGGAGTGAGCTGCCATTTCCTTCTCCAGGGGATCTTCCCAACCCTGGGATCGAATCCATGTCTCCCGCATTGTAGGCAGACACTTTACCGTCTGAGCCAACAGGGAAACTTCCCTCATAGCTCAGTTGATCGTATTATGTAATACCATAAATATATTTATAAAAATGAAGCTGGACAAAATGTCCCTTGGAAATCAAGTACACTGGAAACACAAGCCCAGTGGGACTAGTCCTATATTTAACAATTGGGCTGCAGTCTGAGCATATTAGAGATGTTGTTATACATTAGCATCAGATTTTGCAGGACTGTATACAGTGTCCACGCAAACCACCCAGCCAGAGCTGATGGCTCTCAATAAATGACAGATTCCAGTAGGCGGAGCTGACGCCTGTCAATGAATGACACACTCCAGTAGGTGTTGAAATGACATATACCAGTAGGTGGAGCAGACGCCTGTCAATAAATGACGTATTCCAGTATACTTCACAGTCTGCCTCCAATGCGGGAGACGCAGGTTTGATCCCTGGGTCAGGAAGATCCCCTGGCGAAGGAAATAGCAATCCACTCCAGTATTCTTGCCTAGAGAATCCCACGGACAGAGAAAACTAGTAGGTTACAGTCCACGGGGTCGCAAAGAGTCAGACACGACTGAGTGACTTCACCTCACCTCACCTCACCTCACACTACATGGTGCCAAGGAAGAAGACTAAATTTCTACAAATTATTTTTAAAGAAAAGCATAGTGTGTTGTACTAGAGACAGAATTAAATATTGTGAAGTAATGTGGCAAACTTTACACAGATAATGCCATTTTGGTTATATCTTATAAACTGTAATGGGATGCCTCTCTTCATTAAAATCTTCAATCCCCAGATTTTATTTATCAGCACCTCAAAAACAGATAACTGTCCTGAATGCCAGAGTGTCATCAGGAAGACAAAGCTGTTGCCACTGGGAAAAATATTTAAAAAAAAAAAAAGAAAGAAAGAAAGAAAGAAAACTTACTCTTGGAAAGAAAATGTTGATCCAGCAGTCCTGACTGTTGTCTCTAGGCATTTCCCAGAGACGAGATCACCAGATGGGGAACTGTCTCTTGGGGGCCGTTCATCCTGAGAAATTCCTTGGGACTTTGCTTTGTCATGTAATTAATCACGCAAAAGACCTGAGGGTGATGTTCAATGTAACTTTATTTAGAAGAGTAGGAGGAAAGAAGAGAGAAGGAGGGGAGGGAGGAAAGAAGAAGGGAAGGATGGAGGGAGGAGGGAGCGAGGGAGGCAGGGAGAAAACAGGAGTGAAGGAATTACCCAGAGGTCCAACGTATGGAGAAATGGACAAATAGCACTGCATCCATGCACTAGAAACTGAAGGCCTAGGAAAATTTGCTTTTTATCGAGAAATCCTCCTAACAAAATGTTACATTTTTTAAAGCAGAATTTAAAGTAGCACAATACCAAAAAATTACAATTTCATTAAAAATATGTATTACTGTGAAAATGAAACTACATATTAATAGTAATTATATCTTGGTAGTGGTTTATTGGATTATTTTTTTATTTTCTTCCATGTGTTTTTCTGTATTTGATAATACTCTGTATTACTCTTTCGACTAACATACTTTAAAAAAATAAAATAACAAATGGTATGTTTTTTAAAGTATCTAGTTACCTTTTGTCTATTTTAAACGTGTAAAATATTCAACAAAAGTTTCAAATTGTAATGTTTCCTGGATAGGCAACAGAAAGATAACTTGAGTTATTAATATATAATCCAAATATATGTGGCTAATATATGATGGACTCTATTAGGAGTCATTAACTTAAGATCTCTTTTAAATAAAAAGCACAGAAAAAAGGGAACTTGCTTTGGTGTGTCTGTTTACAGAGCCCAGCAAGCCTAATGATCTTTTAGAAGTTAGTGTGTTATGACATAACAGTACATCACTGGAGATGAGTCTTAAAAGCATAAATATTCAGAGGCTTCTGATGCTATTTAGTTGCCATGTTGTGTTCCACTCCTTGTAACCTCATGGACTGCAGCACGCCAGTCTTCCCTGTCCTTCACTCTCTCCTGCAATTTGCTCAAATTCANCAAATTGTAATGTTTCCTGGATAGGCAACAGAAAGATAACTTGAGTTATTAATATATAATCCAAATATATGTGGCTAATATATGATGGACTCTATTAGGAGTCATTAACTTAAGATCTCTTTTAAATAAAAAGCACAGAAAAAAGGGAACTTGCTTTGGTGTGTCTGTTTACAGAGCCCAGCAAGCCTAATGATCTTTTAGAAGTTAGTGTGTTATGACATAACAGTACATCACTGGAGATGAGTCTTAAAAGCATAAATATTCAGAGGCTTCTGATGCTATTTAGTTGCCATGTTGTGTTCCACTCCTTGTAACCTCATGGACTGCAGCACGCCAGTCTTCCCTGTCCTTCACTCTCTCCTGCAATTTGCTCAAATTCACGTCCATTGAGTCGGTGATGCTCTTCTAATCACTTCATCCTCTGCCTCCCGCTTCTCACTTAGCCTGTAATCTTTCCCAGAACCAGTCATACATATGCAATACACATACATATACCCTCTCCCTTTTCGACTCCCTTCTCATTCAGTTCACCGCAGTGCATTTCGTAGACTTCTCTGTGCCATTAGTTTATACATCATAGCAATGGTGCACGCATGTCAATCCCTATTCCTCGATTTCTTTCACTCTGTTTGCCCTTTTGTATCCATACATTTGTTTTCTATGTCTGTTTCTTTATTTCTACTTGCAGATCCGATCATCTATACCATTTTTCTAATTTCCTTGTATATGCGTTAATATATGATATTTGTTTTTCTCTTTCTGACTCACTTCACTCTGTAAAACAGACTCTAGGTCCATCCACATCTCCACAAATGACCCAATTTTGTTCCTATTTACGGCTGAGTAAATTCTATTGTATCATGTATATGTAACACACCTTTATCCATTCATCTATTGATGGACATTTATGTTGTTTGTACATCTTGGCTATTATAAATAATGCTGCTATGAACACTGAGGTGCATGTATCTTTTTGAATTATGGTTTCCTCTGGATATATGCCCAGGACTGTATACAGTTCTATCTTATGATCCTTCTGTGAGTGAGAATCCCATGAGAATTGCTTGATGAAACTGATGGGCTGTAGCGGGGAATAGATGGGCCAGACAAAGCATGCTTTGGGCTCACTTAAAGATTTAAGGACCCCAACATGGAGCTTCTTTTTCTACTCTGTATTGTCTACCCACTTTAGCCGACAAAGAGTCATCTGTGCCCACAGCGTACTCCTCAGCATCTCCAAGGGCGAGGCACAGAGCAGGCCAGAAATTGTTGTCCAATGACAATAAGTTGCCATGTTGTCAGCTCCATCCATGCGCTTTCTCTAGAGCTTCAAGAGGCAGAGATGGTGTCTCATCTTCCCTTATGGCTCTCTGAAGTGCCTGCAGACATGGCTTACCTGCAGTAGTTCTTTAGTGAGCATTTGCTCTGTTAATTCTAACTGAATGAAGCATTGATGAACAGAAGGAGAGAGCCCATCTATCAATGAGGATCAATGGGGAATTGCATCAGTAGCTTGACACTGGATATACCAAGGTCCTATCAAAAGAGGCCCTGGAAGAAATTCACGGCGTCACTGCTGTAGAACAGACTCCCGCACAGAGAAAAAAATAACCAAAGACTTATTTCAAAATACAGCAGCATATTAAGCATCGCCCCTTGCCTGGGAGATTTGAGTAACCGAAACCTCAAAACAAAGACATAATTTTTCATCCTATGCTTAGATAACTATGCTAAGTGATATTAATTAGCTATCAATAGAAATCTGGGACCCCTTTAAACCATTAATGGAGTGACCTTTAGAAAGCTTCAGTATTCTTCCATGGACGGAGGGTTGATTTATCACTTGGGCAGGTTAAATGAAGTCTTATGTGGTTACATGAAAATGTGTCTTTTTCAGAAACAGAGGAATTCTGGAAGTCTACATAATAAAGAATAGGATTATATTTAAAAATAGAGATTCTCAAATCCCTGAGATTCTGACTAAATAAATATGAGACGAGCCTGGGGTGTAGGTGTGTCAAATGCAGGTATTTCTTTTTAAATTGATTTCTATAGGAGTAGAGTTGTTTTACAACACTGGGCTAGTTATTACTGTACAGCAAAGTGAATCAGCTACATGCATACATGTATCCACTTGTTTTTAGTTTCTTTTCCCATATGTCATTGCAGAGAATTGAGTTGAGTCCCCTGTGCCAAACAGTAGGTTCTTACTGATTATCTGTTTTATATATAGTAATGTGTATGTGTCAATCCTAATCTCCCAATTTATTCCTTCCCCCTTTTCCTCCTCGGTAGTAATAAATTCATTGTTTTCTATATCTGTGACTCTGTTTTGGAAACAAGTTCATTAGGACCATTTTTAAAGATCACACGTCATATGGTATCGCTTACACGTGGATGCAGGTATTTCTGATGTATGCTGAACAGTGCAGACAGAGGAAAGAGAAGGCAGACTTTGGTGTTAAGTAGGTGCCCCGCTCTCCACACTTCGGGGATCAGGGGTGAGTCCCCTGGGTTCTGGAAGGTGCATTATCTGCATCTTTATGATGGGAATCACGTCAACCGCCATGAGATGCTGAGAATGTGAAGACCCTTGCCCAGCGGATGCTCCACAGTTTATCATTGCCCCCAGTTCCAGTAGCCCACTCTGTAACCACTTCGTAAAAACCATGGCTTCAGAAAGGCAAATCGGGGCCAAAAATAAAGAAGTTAAGGGCTTGTCCCATGTTATAAGCTTCATGCTTGGGGACTGGCTGCTTCGATACTGGTCACCAATCATTTAGAATGGGTGCTGGGAGAAAGTGCTCAGCAAAGATGGCTCTGACCATCATTACATGGGCACCACCAGCATCTGCGAATACAGGGTCTGTAAAAGCTTGAATAAACTAAGGTGCATCCACGCTGTTCCCAGACCATTCTCAACAGAAGACTGATTTCTACCCATTTACTTACTTTTATCTACTCTATTGCTCTGTTCTGGCCTGGCTAGGGCCCTGTCTGTCATCTATCTATCTATTTGTCCCGTGACCTTTAATACTTTTGCCCATTTACTCAATTAAACTCTCCTCTGAAAATATCCGATTAGCTGATGGACTCCAGACACTTAAAGTGAAAGTGTTAGTCTCTTAGTCCCTGTCTGACTCTGCAAATCTATGGACTGTAACCCAGCAGGCTCCTCTGTCCATGGGATTCTCCAGGCAAGAACACTGGAGTGGGTAGCCATTTCTTTCTCCAGGGAAGCTTTCTGACCCAGGGATGAAACCTGGGTCTCCCACATTCCAGGCAGATTCTTTACTGTCTGAACCACCAGGGAAGCCCCGAGATAAGGGAGATCCTTCTCAACATGTATGCCTGGACCAGCAGTATCAGAATTACCTAGGAACATGTTAGAAATGCAATTTTGTAAGTTCCATCCAAGACCTACTGAATTTGAAACTCTAGGAGTGTTTAATAAACCATCCAGATGATTCTGATGCATTTTCAAGTTTGAAAATTATTGCCATGGGAGTTAACACCTACCATCATCCATTTAAATATATCTATGTAATAATAAGCTCTTTTTTAACAGTTGGAAAATTTCTTTCATTCTTTTTGTTCCTTGGGCTCTTTCCTCATAGATTTATATTGTATTTAACCTACTGTTTCCCTGCCGCCCTCACCACACGCCCAAGAGGCAGTTCTGCCCTCAACCCACGGACTTCTCTGTGCAGCCTGAACCCCATCTCCCTGATGCTCTGCCCTCATCCTTACTGCTGGGGCCTGGCAGAGAGCCGCCCTCCCCAATGCCTGTCCAGCCTCTGAGTCCACTCACTCTTCCCCATGCGAGTGCCTGCTCTCACATACTGCTGAGCCCTGCAGGGACCCAGCCACCATCTAGGATGTGCTTAGAGTCACTGCAGGCAGAACCACTGATGCCCAGATCCTTATGTTCAGTGAAGATGGAGGGATAGGAAGGCAGGAGAAAGGCAGAG
>SJYV01007525.1:8077-52477 GCA_006410875.1 Neotragus pygmaeus
AATGATGCTAAAGCTGAAACTCCAATACTTTGGCCACCTGATGCGAAGGGTTGACTCATTGGAAAAGACTCTGATGCTGGGAGAGATTAGGGGCAGGAGGAAAAGGGGATGACAGAGGATGGAATGGCTGGATGGCATCACCGACTCAATGGATGTGAGTTTGAGAGAACTCTGGGAGTTGGTGATGGAGAGGGAGGCCTGGTGTGCTGTGATTCACGGGGTTGCAAAGAGTCAGACATGACTGAGCAACTGAACTGAACTGAGCTGAATCTTAATCCCAGTGCATACATTTTATTTCTTTGATAATTCCACACCTTCATCAACTATTTTTTCCCCTTTTTGCAACATTACTTCAAACATCAGTGCTATCTGGAGCAGGTCCTTATTTGGGTCTATGAATGCTTGGTACTCGTTGGCCTGTTCTATCCTAAATATTAGAAGATGTGTAACTACAATGTGCTCCCAAATACTCTCCAAATCCTGCCTCTTTAACTTGTGTAACAGATTATCAATTCTTCTCAGTAGTTTTTGAGCTTGTATTTAGTAAGGGACAGTCTTATAATGGAAGACCTAAGAAGAAAATACTTTTTCCTAACAGTTCTTTACACAGCCCTCAAAGCACATCTCAAAGTTAGCACTGACAGCAACATTTATTTTTGAGCTTGCTCTCCATTCTATAACAAGACCAGCGACATCTTCTTAAGAACTTACAGTGGCATAGGACCTCTTACTCTGTGGATTTTAAAATGCAGTTTAGTCCTTGAATAACATCTCATCCTACTCAAATGAAAGCGCTAAATGAAAATATCTCCTGATGTAACAATAAACAAGAAATGTCACAGTCATCAGTGATTTCTGGCCTCCAAATGTGAATGAGGATTCCCCAAACTGTGATCCAGCAGATGCCCTCACCCCCACGGTGATTTTTGAGGAGCTCAGATTGTAGTGGTGAATGCAAGAAACAGCCACCTGCTACATCCTTGAGGTGAACAAGGAAACAGGATTTGGCCCCAGATAACTGAGGTGCATGTGAATGGAATGAATTCAGTGAGCCCAGAGGCTTACATCCTCCCATACAAAGAACACTAAATTTCTTAACTTGATATCTGATTTTTCTTTCTGCACAAAAGTCTTTGATGTTCAGACTGCCAGTTCCCTTTGTTCTAAAACTGTATATAGCCCAGTCTCCCCTCCACCTCCTTGAAGCAGCTCAGAGCTCCTGAGTCTCATGGGCTCAGAGTCGTAAACATTCCCATCAAATAAACTCTACTTTCAGGTTGTGACTAATCTTTCAGTCAACAAAAGTATAAGTTAAGTAACAGAATTTGTTATGTAAATACCTCTTAAAGCCTCCTTTTGAAATACACAGTTAGTTAATATTATACTTGCATAGGACTGTGATTTCGAAATAATCATTCCTAGGATCAACCATATGACATCCCTTAAAATCCATCTCTGATAAAATTTCTGTAGTCCTCATTGCTTTTGGAATCCACAGACCACATTATTTTCCTTCTTTTAACTATGTGTGCTTAGTCACTCAGTTGTGTCCAACTCTGCGACTCCATGGACTGTAGTCCACCGGGCTCCTCTGTCCTTGGGGGTTCTCCAGGCAAGAATATTGGAGTGGATTGCCATGCCCTCCTCCAGGGATCTTTCCAACCCAGGGATCTAACACAGGTCTACCACCTTGCAGCTGGATTCTTTACCGACTGAGCCACAGGGAAGCCCAAGAATACTGGAGTGAGTAGCCTATCTGTTTTTCAAGGAATCTTCCCAACCCAGGAATCAAACCAGTGTCTCCTGCATTGCAGGTAAATTCTTTACCAGCTGAGCTACAGGGACCCCTATAATTGTCATTTTATTTAAGCTCTTGTTTTAAGGAAGGGACATTCTTAGGTGGGCTTATGTAATGGGATTTTTTGCACTCACACGTTGTTGTTGAGTCTCTCNTTGCAGGTAAATTCTTTACCAGGTGAGCTACAGGGACCCCTATAATTGTCATTTTATTTAAGCTCTTGTTTTAAGGAAGGGACATTCTTAGGTGGGCTTATGTAATGGGATTTTTTGCACTCACACGTTGTTGTTGAGTCTCTCAGTCTTGCCCAACTCTGCTACCCCCATTGACTGCAACACACCAGGCTTCCCTGTCCTTCACTATCTCCCAGAGTTTACTCAAACTCATGTCCATTGGGTCAGTAATGCCATCCAACCATCTCATCCTCTGTCTTCCCCTTCTCTTCCTGCCCTCAGTCTTTCCCAGCATCAGAGTTTTTTCCAATGAGTCTGCTCTTTGCATCAGGTGTCCAAAATACTCATATAGAAACCTGGAAATAGCTACCTCATTCAGCCTCAGTCAACAGGAAACATTGGAAAGTCAGGCTCCAGGAAGAGTGGGACCCGTAGGTTAAATCAGGTCACAATGTCTTCATTCTTTTGCTTTACCGTTTCCTAAAGGTCCCCTCACTTGGCCTTTTCTTTCTTTGTAAATTAACTATATCACCCTCCACTCAGCATATTTAACTGAATCCTGACTTCTGTTTCCTCTTAATGTCTTCTTTCTCATAATTTAGGCCTATACATGACCATTAGAATCTCCCCAGGATTCTCTTTTATATTTTTTCTTTCAACTTCAACTCTGCTACCTTTTCAATTCCTCATGTATTCTTATTTTCCTAAGAGTGAGAATATAATTAACCTAACCTGCAAGTATTAAGAAGAAAATAAAAGGCACCCATAACTTAAATATTTAGGGGTGACTGTGGTTATTTTATTTGCATAATTCCTTACAATCTATCTCTAAAAAAGGTTACAAAAGATAATTGGGTAAAATTGGGCCCATATTGTTTATAGTTTTCCATTCTCATTTCATGTTTAACTTTGTATCACTGGCATTTTCCAATGACATTAATCATTACTTTAAAATGTGTCTTTTAAATAGCTGTACTTTAAAAAGCTTAACTTCAACATTGTCTTGAAGGTTTTCTGTGCTTTCCTCTCTTACGCTTAGATATTTTGAGTTAACAGATTTCATAGAGAGCCATTGTTAATTTTTTAGCGGGACAGAGAAAGGCTGTTGATTTCTTCTTGCTTCATCATGTTCTCTGCTAATGCCATCTTATGTTGACTATGAAACTTCTCCAGCCACTGGTTGAATCCCAGCAATGCCTCATACATTATTGCATTAGATACACAGCATAACATTGACCGATGCCATCCATACATGAAATATTGATGATTTCCAATAAATTTACTAATGAGCACAGATAGACATATTAATTTTTAATTTAAAATAGAGAGTACAAAGTGAGCACCATGCTGCTTTGGCAGAACTGATCAATTAGGTTCTTTATACTAAGATCAGTTAACTTCTTTTTCTTTAAGGGCATACAGTTATGAAAACTGTGTCTCCCTTTACAGTTTACTCATGGAATTCTATTTAAAATTAAGACTATGTCATAAACTTAAATATAAATCATTCTGAATGTTAAACATCAGAGACACCAATATAAATAGCGTGGTTAGAAAAGAAATTTATTACATAATTTTATGATCAGCCTGAGTTTAAACAAAAACAACTATATTTGATTCAGTTAACATTTATTAAGCACTATTTCTCAAGTATTCTGTTATATAACTATTGTATTCATCAAAGAACCTTTGACTCTTCATAGCAATTATATCAAGTGTTACTATTGTCTCCATTTTATAAATTAAGATACTGAGTCTGAGAAAGGATTTGTATACACAACTGTAAATGGTAGAATTTAAATTTTAACCTATGCTTTCTCATTCTGGGTCCATTCATTCACTCAAGAATGTTTACTGAGCACCTATAACATGTTAGAGATGATGCCAGACCCTGGGTATACAATTATTGACATACAAGGTCCACTCCTCATGGGATTATAGCTCAATGGAAAAAACATATAAAAATAATTAAAAATTAAAATGGCAAAGAAAGACAAATACTGTATGATATCACTTATATGTTAAATATAAAAAAATCAGACTCCTAGAAACAGAATAAAATGCTGGTTTCAAGGGACTGGAGAGTGAAGGAAGTAAGGAATGTTGGTCAAAGGGTACAAACTTGCAATCAGAAGATGAATAAGTTTTGGAGTTCTAACGTACAGCATTATGTTTATAGTTAACAATATTATATACTTTCAAGTTCCTAGACTACATCATAAATGTGCTCACTATAGAAAAAAAATGATAACTGTGCAAATTGATGGAGATTTTATCTGATACTTTGATGGTAATCATATTGCAACTTGCAAGTGTATCGAATCAACACCTTGTACACCTTAAACTTATTATTGTATGCAATTATATCTCAGTTAAAAATAGTTGTGCCACAAAATAAAACCACAGTGATTATTAACTATGAAAACTGACCCAATATTTCTTTTGTTCACCTGCCCTTTCTATCTTTATTGCTCATATTTATTGGGTAGTTACTATATTGCAGGCACCATGTTATATTTTATGAGGGTTATTTGATTCAATCATCTCAACAACCCTAAGAGCCAAATGCTATAATTATTCCCTATATATTCATAAGGACACAGAGGATTAGAGAGGTAAAGTAGTTTACCTGGGACATAATGTGGGAGCTGAGATTTGAACTTGCATCTGTTTGATTTGAAGATCCCTTTGGTCCACCACAGTGCTATTCAAGAATTAGTAATTCATGACCATATATTCATGACTTTTATAATTTTTATTCTCTCCCTTTTCATTATTCACTTACCTCCTACCCCATTCATTAACTATCTATTCCTTTTAGAAAAATTTTTGCTGACCTCTTCTCTATTGCTATCCCTTGTAATCACTAAACTATAATATATTTTACTTGGTATAGTTTATAGTATGGGCAAAATTAGAAATGGCAAAATATATATGTGATCAAAGTATGAAAATGTCTGACACATACCCAAGTGTCTGACTATTATACTTCAATTTGATGCTTTCTAACTGTTATGTAGGTACCTGCGCTTTTCTTTCCATATAATGCTTTTCTGCTTTCCCAGAACCTAAACGTCTCTACATTTATCTTTCTAAAATTATATTCTCCATATCTTTACAGTTTTTCATTTTTTTATCCTGAAATAAATGATTCGTGTTTAAAGTAACTACTGAATGTATCATTAGTAAGATAGTCAGATTTCTTCCTATCTGGCATACAAAAACTTGAAATAA
Source organism: Neotragus pygmaeus (assembly GCA_006410875.1). Classification (NCBI taxonomy): domain Eukaryota; kingdom Metazoa; phylum Chordata; class Mammalia; order Artiodactyla; family Bovidae; genus Neotragus; species Neotragus pygmaeus. The sequence continues at coordinate 13,283 of SJYV01007525.1, forward strand.
TGGTCATGCCCATATAATCTATAGCATAAATCTCTGAATTGAAATTTTATCCCACTCCATTTTCCCTGGTCCTCTGCTCTGTTCTCTCAGTTTCTTTCCCATTTTCCTTCCTGCTACTTCTGCTTTTATCATTTATGTTTTTCTTTAACATATGCATTATTTGCAAGATAAGCTAACCTTTGAGAAATATATTTTCACTGTTTTATATTTGATTGAAGTATGTGTGTTAAAAATTTTAATTGAGTTTCTCTCTGAGTAAGGACAGTTTGTCTAGTTACTTAAGTCACCTGCCTGTTCGTGAATTAGCAAACAACACCAGGGCAATTGAAGATCATATCTTCCATCTTCTTTTCCTACCATCCCTATGGCAGCATCTCCTTATCATAATTTAACATACTCTGTAAATTCCTGTACATTATTGTTGAAGTTTTTCCCAGATTTGCATATATACATGAGACCAGGTAGAAGGATATGAATCAGTTCTCAGGACTACAGAGTTGAGGATGCTGCAACAGTGAGACAAATTTATGCTACACCTGAAAATTCACTGAAGTGCACTAAGACTGAGAAAATAGTAAGTTAAAGTTAGAAGAGGTAATATTGGAAGGGAGGGCTAAGAGAAGTTAATAAAACATATGTACGGGCCCACTTCTAGACAGAGACAGCCCAAGGAGTAGCACAGGATTGCCAGATGTTTAAAATTGCTTTTCTCTTTTGAGAATGTCATAGGTTTACATATCTGGAAAAAAAAAAAAGATATACCCATTGTCAAGGCAGCTTCTTAAATATGTACATTATTCTACCTTTCTTTACCTTTAAAATAACATAATGTGGTTACTAAATTTAGGTTTCCACAATACAAAATGTTTTGAGATATAATTCAGAGTATTTTGGACACCTTAGTCAGTGTTTTAAAAACTGCTAAGTTTCCCACTAAATACCTAACTTGTAATATTTGGTAATCTCTGTTTCCTTATATGTAAAAGGTGAGGCTTGGACCATGTCATCTCTAAGGACCTTTAAGTTTTAATATTCTGTGCGTATTTCTACATAAAATTCAGATGATCATCTGTCTTTTTACTAAGTACAATGTCAAGCAATAGAAATGTAAAATAAGTTCTATAAGCCTGACAGATAGTTTTAATAGCAATGCTAGGAAGCATTTTTCAAACAACAACAGCAACAAAGATGAAAACACAACTGATATTACCCAAGGACTCTTTGGATTTCTGTAATGGTATTATCTCTTTAATGTATGGTTTGCAGTTGCATTTCTTCAGAAGAAAAACACTGAAAAAACAATGGTCAGGGATATGAGCAGAAAGTAGAATTTAAATCTGTAAAACAACTTGTCCATGAAATTTAGTCCTAAGGGAGATACGGGTTTGAAAGGAATTGCATACTATATTTTAGTGGGTGCATAATTTTGTCTGTGAAGTATTTTAATAAATACTCATAAATAGCATGACATATTATTCTTCTTAATAATTACATATACCATGACTTCTTTGAAATATCTAGTTATTAACTTTGCTGCCATTGCCAAGGTCGTATATAATTATGCTGAAAATGTTCAGCAATGGCATTCACTTTTCTCATCTACCCAATTAAAGAAGAGACACTAAAAGAAGTGCCTCTGAGGAACTTTTTATATCTCTGATACTCTGTGCAAGTATTGGATTGAATATATGAGTCAATTCTAATGGGCAGAAATTGTTGTAGTACAAGATACTCAAAGATTATTTTGTCCTTGAAGGAACACTTTTTAAGAAATACTTTTTGAATTATGACAGTCTTGGATTTTCTAAATTAAAATTGAGGACCTTTCAGAAATTTGGTTGTTACTGGCCTATAAATTAATTCACTGCAGCACACCCATCTGTACATAAAATTCTTAATAAACTAATATGCAAAGGACTGCCATTTCATAAAAATATTTTGGACATGTTTTATTCTTCAAGATGTATTGTTTGAGATCAATATACTGGCAGTCCTTTTTCTCTCCTAAGTTTTATCTGTTTTTCTTGGCTGTAAATCAGTCTCAGCCATCATTCCTCTCACTTAGTCTTTCAGTAGCTGATTAAGTGTACCTTGTAAGCCAGAAGGAAAATTATCCTGTTACTCTCATTTAGTGGCTGCAACCTTAGGATACCAGGACCAAGGTTAGGTATCCAGAGATAAAGAGTTTTATGAACATAAGAAAGGGTAGTATATAGTTGGCATGAATTCCTAAGAATACAAAAACTTGGGAAAATAAAAACAAACTCTTAGTCTGTAGTTACATGTAATGTTCCAGAAAAATTCCTGAATTTTTTTTATTAATTGTGGGTATATACATTTATATATATCCATATGACTGAAATATTATGTGTATAATCAACATGGCTGGAATATTGTATATAATAAGTAAATAAATAAGTGCTCTGGAGCCATTTGCAAGAAAAGTGTGCATCGGTTGGAATTTCAAGCCATTAAACTCTTATCCATTCATTCAACACATGTTTATTGTATGTGTTGGTCACAGTTCTCGGCACTTTTGCTGCATCAGTAAACAGTAAAAACAAAACAAAAGTATGTCCTTGCAAAGTTTATGTGTTAGTGAACCTAACCTAATTCAGTTTCCCATCTTAGGACTCTATATTACCAAGATAGATACTGTTCTAGATGTAGAGAACAGCAGAAACAATGAATTGAAGACAGGAAAATATAGCAGAACAAGTATGTAGTTTAGGTCAGTTCAATCACAAAGACAGGATGGGAAAGAAATACAAGTGAAGGGTAGAAAGTGAATATTGGGACTCAAAATTGAAGGAGTCAAGAGAAGGGATGACATGCAAAGGCAAAACTACCTCTAACCAAAATATGTGGCTCTAACTTTGATTTTTGAAACATGAAATGATATGATCTTCTTAAATAAGAAGGGCATTAGTAGAAATTAGTTCAGTTCAGTTCATTCAGTCATGTCAGACTTTTTGCAGCCCCATAGACTGCAGCATGCCAGGCTTCCATGTCCATCACCAACTCCCGGAGCTTATTGAAACTCATGTCCATCGAGTTGGTGATGCCATCCAACCATCTCATCTTCTGTCGTCCCCTTCTCCTCCTGCCTTCAATCTTTCCCAGCATCAGTGACTTTTCCAATGAGTCAATTCTTCACATCAAATGGCCAAAGTATTGAAGTTTCAGCATCAGCATCAGTCCTTCCAATAAATATTCAGGACTGATTTCCTTTAGGATTGACTGGTTTGGTCTCCTTGCAGTCCAAGGGACTCTCAAGAGTCTTCTTCAACACCACAGTTCAAAAACATCAATTCTTCCATAGAAACATGGAATAGAGTGGAGAGATATTGGAGGTAGAGGTACATGGTTAGGAGACTATTGAAGTAGGCCAAGTGAGAGATTTCAAAGGCTGGTTTTTGGTAAGAAGGAAGTGGCTAGAAAGGAAGGCCTGAGTGATGGGACAGTTAATAATGGAATTGATAGGAGTCAATAACAGACTGGATCAAGCAATGAAAAAGCAATCATAGCTGTTTTGATCTCAGATAACAGAAAGAACTGTAATGTCAGTGACAATAATGAGTAGAATATTTTTCTGGGTGGTAAATGTACCAAAAGGTAGATGGATAGACAGATTTTCTTTCACTTCAGATATACTGAGTTACCAAAGTGAAGATAGAAATGTAGGATTAGAGCTCAAAGATGATTGAATCCTTTAGTTACTGGGTTATTTGGTGGGATATAAAATTCAAATGTCTGTCCCTGAAAAATCAAAAGAAATGTGTATTTAGTCTTCTTTGTTTACATAATGCTTTGCCATATGTTACCTGAGAGTCACAATATAATAAGTCATAATAAGTAATGTTATATAGGAGCACCTCAGGGGTGCCTCTGGTTGGAAGGAGTGCTAAGGGACTTTTCTTCCATAATAAACACACCATTTTACTTCAACTTTGCTAAAAATTAATGGAAAAACACCTAAAGATGATCTCATTACTTTTTTTTTTCTCTCTCTCTTTTTTTTTTAATTAATTAATTTATTTATTTTTAAATTTAACTTTACAATACTCTATTGGGTCTCATTACTTTTTATAAAATTGAGACTATACCAGTTGTCTTTTGGTGTCTTGGATCAGGCACTTATCATGTACTGTGTTTTCATGTGCCTTTAAGTTATAAGGAGCAAGTAGCTGTCAATTTTCAGGTTTAAAATATATGAATACATTAAGTGATAAAGATAGAGCAATTTTGGTTTATTCAGTTTTCAAGTTTAATTCGTTTTCATATTGTTTACACAGAGTCATACGTTTTTCCAAGGTTGCAAGTGAGTGATATGTTCTGCAGGCCTGGGTGATAAGATTCAGAGTGTGGAGACCAGTGATAAGGGAGCAGTGTATCAATGCCAGCATCAAAGAGCCACTTCCTGGGAAAAGTGGGAAAGCCATCAGCATTCCCAGGTTTATGAATGAGTGACCTATGTAATCACACATGATTCCATGTTCAAAATTATTCTTGTACTTGGTTTAACACGCCACTGTCACTGAGCAGAATTTAAACAAGAGGCCACATATTTTCATTTTGCAGAAGTTACTTATGCAAGTTAGGTGCTGACCATCTGTATACCACTTTATTCGTGGTATACCACTAAGACACCATATTCGTGTCTTAGTTCCTTGGTCTCTCCTTTCTGCCTAGCTTGTTTCTACTCATCCCTGTGAGTTTCTGCTTGTCTCCTCTCTGCATTATGGTTTATACTTACGGCTCTGCTGCCTTTTTCATGTGTGTCTTCTGTACTTTCCCATAGTTTTTGGTTTTATCTTGCTTGTCACATTCTCACTCTCCAAGAAAGATTATATGCTTGGGAATACTAGGCGCTACATCCAAAAAGGGCAGTTTTATCTGTTTGGAATTACAAGAACAAATGCTATAGTTTATAACCATTCCAAGGCCTGTGGAAAATCTTTGAGACTTGAAACAAAGAAAAGGACATGTTACTCCAAAATAGAAAGAGAAAGCTGCAATATCAAAGCAATCAAATAATATATCTAAATCATAAATAGTCAAATTTACTATTCATAAAAAATTCATGTTTCTCATTTCTGAAGAATTCTTAAAGAGGCATATTTATGCTTAAAAGCATGGACAATTGTAATTAAGTTATTGACTTTTAGACAAATAAAATTATTTTTAAATTCTTTACATGCATACATTTTCATATAGTTTATATGATATAGGGTGGTAGGCCTCCAAAATGAACAATGCATAAAGCTTAAGTAGCTAAAATGGTCTGGTATCTTGTACAATAAACTATATTTGGACAGTCATGATGGGCCATGTCATAGAGTCGTAGCTTCACTGGGATCCAAGTTGTAGATGGATATAATTGAATTGCATTTCCATCCCTGGTAGAGTTGTTTGTGGTTAAGTTTTCTCTATGATGCAAAGCATGGTATGATCATGACATTGAAAACTTCACAGCTTGACCAGTCCAGATTTCCCATTTACAAGTTAATTCTAAATTGTTATGTGCTGCTTCAAAATAACAAAGTAATGTGACTCATGCTCTCATGTCCTATCTGACTCTTTGCAATACCATGAACTGTAACCCCTAGATTCCTCTGTCTGTAGAATTTTCCAGGCAAGAATACTGGAGTGGGTTGCTATTTCCTATTCCAGGGAATCTTCCTGACCCAAGAATTGAATACATGTCTCTTGTGTCTCCTGTATTAGCAGGCAGATTCTTTACCACTGAGCCACCTAGGAAGCCCAGGTAAATGTACTATTAAGTACTTAATTCTTAACTCTTAATACATTGTAGATTTTTTGTTTGATATTTGTGCATTGTTTAAAATGTTCTTTATAGATGTTTGCAACAAAGTATTTTAGATATTCTGAACTATGCTTCTGCTGCAAAGCAATTAAAAACTGATGCATACTATATTTTTAAAAATATTTCGACATCCTATACTGAGTTGTGAGTTGGTAAAATAAAAATAATAGTAAGAAAATAATCCTTAGAAACCATTGATGTCCTTCAACCAAAGACCTCTAAGAACACATCTGGAGTTAAGGCAGTTGGAATTTATTACTCATTGTGTTGAGAGAGAACTCTTACCACAAGGAACAATGGCATATCTTAGGAAAAAGATTTTGGCTTTGGTTAGGTATTTTGAGTAAGGGTCTAAGGAAACAAGTTAGACCAGTTCTATGATTGGATATCTCAATAAATGTTACCTAGAAAGAGGTTAAAGAGGTTGTTGGTAGAGAAGTATCGTTCACTTGTTTTATCCAGGAGGGTAATACAATATTTGTTGATATAAACTGAATTCTTCAATGTTCAGTTTATTCATGTTTTAATCATGTCACTGATTTTCTCAGTCCTTCAATCTTTTTTTCCTGTTTGGATAAGTAATATGAAAAATTATGAGAGCAGTAACTTCTCTAGAGTTTGAGCATGTTGTTTTTATGGACTTCTTAAAAAGATTAATCTTGAAATTAACAACATTCCTGTCCACTTTTTATACTTTGTTAAACTGTTTGTGATTATAAAATGTTTGTTTTGGTAATCTGCATTTTCTGACAATACTAATTAGGAAAGCATAAAGATACAACAATTCCCTGAAACAGTTCTTAAAGCTTAATGACTTCTGTTAGCAATAAAAGCCATACAAATATCATGGTTTGAAATTAAAACTTAGGACTTTTATAGTATGTCAGTTTATCAAAAGTTTACTCATTATTTGTTATTACTCATTTATTTATTACTTTATTTTATACATTTACTCAATATCTATTTTAAAGTATTTAGTGTGGTAAATTCAAAGTTAAAGCACACTACCAACACCTTTAAATTTACAGTGAAACTTTCACTGAAGGGAAAAGCCATTTATTTTTCTCACTTAGATTTGAAAATTAGTCAAATACCACAGACTTAATGATATTCAGTGGCAGACTTTTGTGGCAATTTTTTGTTTTCTGAAATAAGGCTATATTTTGTGTGTGTAATATTATTTCATGTCCGACTCTTTGTGACCCCATGGACTGTAGCTTACCAGGCTCCTCTGTCCATGGAATTCTCCAGGCAAGAATACTGGAGTGCATTGCCATTTCCTTCTCAGGGGATCTTTGTGACCCAAAATCGAACCCAGGTCTCCTGCCTTGCAGGCAGACGCTTTACTCTCTGAGCCACCAGGGAAGGCCTATTATTATTATTACATTATTTCAATATTATTTCTGTATCAATTGTTAAAAGCACTTCATTATGAAAGAGGTTTAATGTGTATTTTAAGATTTTACCTATTTTACGTATGTTATTCCAAGTTTTTACCATTCTGTCTAATGTTAATAGTAGAATGATCAGAGTAAGTAAGAATGATAGTTGCTTTTTAATCCTACCAGTGAATTTTGAAATTAAGAAGAAATTGAAAGTGCTAAGAATGCAGCCTTTATTAAGATATGTTATAGTGATGCACATATTCCACCATTTAAAGCAAAGGACATGCCAAGCAAAGATACAAGCTTATGCTTTGAAAGTATTTCACCTTCATGGATGAATAACTCCCCTAATGTACCATCATAGTTGTAGACTTATTTCTATAGTTCGGACTACAGTGGAAAGGAGTTTAATGTTCACTGAGTTCTAAAAATCTGCTTCCATTGCTCCTGTAGTATGCACAATTGCCATCCCTACTTACTACATGCAGAATAAGCAATGACCCCTAGGGTGAGAAAATGGCATTCAGATATTATTTATGTAATTAATTTCATTAGAAGCTATTATAATACAGGGAATTTGAATAATTAATAGTGGTGCTAGAAAATAATGTAATAAAGTATATTATTATTTAAGTGGCATATGAAAATCTTTTATAGGCTAATGTATTTATTTTATAGGACTGTGTACTTTTACCAATAAGTTTATTAACTCTTCATAGAATTGTCCCTGATTTCACTATTTTATGAAACATATTTGATTATATGTATATTTTACACTCATGATATATATTTGTATAAAAGCCTTTTTACCCTTTGTTAAAGTCTAATATGGCTTATTTCCTTCACATTTCATTATTGTTAGGTCAATGCATAAAGAACTATGCTGTATTATTATTTTATACTTTACTATTTTATTATAAAATTTAGGATTCCCCTTTGTATAGAAATGGTATTTATCGTTTTATATTTCTCCCTTGCTTTTCTTCATTTCAATGAACATGATTTAGCACATTATTCACATTATATCTTAAGTCACAGTATTTTATTGTAGAATGAATGCACATTTTCTTCAATGGTTTGATTGACATAACCTAAAATATGTTAAATAGTTATATGGCAACTAGTAATGTGCTTTGCTGGCTAATATAATTACTGTTGTTACAGAATACCTTGATATCTTATTCTAAACTCATCAATAAAATAATCTCATTATCTTTTTCTTTCTGTTCCTGAATGGGAAAATGTAAGCATATCCTTATTTTTACTTGTGTTTTGATATATTCATTCAAAATGAACATAAAACTATAAAATTGTTTTAATTTTAAAAAGTAAATGAAATTGCTTTTCCTGCCTAGAATCTAAATAGAAGGCCTCAGCTTCCAATTCATGAAACACAATTGGTTATTATGAAATATGCTTAATCTACTAAATACCTTTTTCTTTAGTCCCTATATTTCTTTCTCAAGTATTTAAGTTTTAGAAAATATTTGGTTCTGAGTTTCGATGCTAATCAAAATTAGATAGTACCTTTATTTTTCTCCCATGATGACTTGAATCACATCATGCAGTAGAAAGAGCAATTTGGGTAGAACTGTGTTCTTTTCTCAATTCTAAATCTTTTTGGATTTGTGCTTTTGAACAAATTTTGGAAACTCTTTAAGATTTGATTACCTCATGTATAAAAACAGGAATTGTACTACTTATCCTTTAGAATGCTTTCAGGCATTTCCTATGTTCTAAGTATTCTTACTTTTCTAGATACCATATATGTTTGTTAGGGCTCACATAACTTAAACAATAGAAAAAGTTTTCTCACAGTTCTGGAAGCTAGAATGCAAAGTATCCACAATATACAGAGAATGTTTACAATTTAATAATAAGAGAAACAAATTTATTTCCAAATTTAGCATAAGATCTTAACAGGTGATTTATTGAAGAAGATAAGTTAATGACCAATTTGCTCATGAAAACATGCTATACATCATTAGCCATTATGGAAATGCAAATTCAAGTCACAATGAAATACCACAACATACCCATCAGAATGGCTTAAAAAAAAAAAACCTGATAATATGAATTGTTGGCAAGGATGTGAAGCAACTGGAGCTCTTGGATTTAACAATTAGGAGTGTAAAATAGAATGACCACTTTGAAAAAGTTTTAGTTTCTCATAAGTTTTGCATTCATTACCATATGACCTGAAATACTATTCCTAGTTATTTTCTCAAGAAAACAGAAGTCCAAAAAAGTTTATAGCTGAATGGTTATAGAAATGTTGTTCATAGTATCCCCCAGATAGAAAAAGCCAAATATGTGTCATTATGATAATGAATTAGAGAAGGCAAATGGCAACCCACTCCAGTATTCTTGCCTGGAAAATCCCATGAAAGGAGGAGTCTGGTAGGCTGCAGTCCATGGGGTCGCGAAGAGTCAGACACGACTGAGTGACTTCCCTTTCACTTTTCACTTTCATGCATTCTCCAGTGTTCCTGCCTGGGGAATCCCAGGGATGGGAGAGCCTGGTAGGCTGCTGTCTATGGGGTTGCACAGAGTCGGATATGACTGAAGTGACTTAGCAGCAGCACCAGCAGCTTCCTGTTCTCATCTTTGCCTGAAATAACAGAGTAAATAAATGAATTTATTTATAAAATAATATTTTACTATTTTATGGTTAAATAAAATAGATCATTAACAGAGATTTTTAACTATATGAAAGCTTTATCATACTTTCTCAGTGTAATATTAGTGTTGTAATTGTTTTTTGTTTGTTTGTTTTGTTTCTAATTTATTTTAATTGGAGGCTAATCACTTTATAATATTGTGGTGGTTTTTGCCATACATTCACATGAATCAGCCATAGATTTACATGTATTCCCCATCCTGACCCTCCTTCCCACCTCCCTCCTCATCCCATCATTCAGGGTCATCCCAGTGCACCAACCTGAGCATCTTGTCTCATGCATCAAACCTGCACTGGTGATCTGTTTGAGATATGATAACATACATGTTTCAATGCTATTCCCTCAAATCATTCCACCCTCACCTTCTCCCACAGAGTCCAAAAGTCTGTTCTTTACATCTGTGTCTCTTTTGCTGTCTCACATATAGGGTCATTGTTACCATCTTTCTAAATTCCATATATATGCATTAATATACTGTATTGGTGTTTTTCTTTCTGATTTACTTCACTCTGTATAATAGGCTCCAGTTTCATCCACGTCATTAGAACTGATTCAAATGCATTATTTTAAATAGCAGAGTAATGTTCCATTATGTATATGTACCACAGCTTTCTTATCCATTTGTCTGCCAATGGACATCTACGTTGCTTCCATGTCCTGGCTATTATAAACTGTGCTGCAATGAACATTGGGATACACGTGTCTCTTTCAATTCTGATTTCCTTGGTGTGTATGCCCAGCAGTGGGATTGCTGGGCTATATGGCCATTCTATTTCCAGGTTTTTAAGAAATCTCCACACTGTTCTCCATAGTGGCTGTACTAGTTTGCATCCCCACCAATGGTGTAAGAGGATTCCTTTTTCTCCGCACCCTCTCCAGCAAGTATTGTTTGTAGATTTTTTTGATAGCAGCCATTCTGACCAGCATGAGATGGTACCTCATTGTGGTCTTGATTTGCATTTCTCTGATAATGAGTGATGTTGAGCATCTATTCATGTGTTTGTTAGCCATCTATATGTCTTCTTTGGAGAAATGTCTGTTTAGTTCTTTGGCCCATTTTTTGATTGGGTCGTTTATTTTTCTGGAATTGAGCTGCATAAGTTGCTTGTTATATTTTTGAGACTTATTATTTGTCAATTGCTTCATTTGCTATTATTTTATCCCATTTGAAGGCTGTCTTTTCACCTTGCTTATAGTTTCCTTCATTGTGCAAAAGCTTTTAGTTAGATCCCATTTGTTTATTTTTGCTTTTATTTTCATTATTCTGAGAGGTGGGTCATAGAGGATCCAGCTGTGATTTTTGTCAGAGAGTGTTTTGCCTATGTTTTCCTCTAGGAGTTTTATAGTTTCTGGTCGTATATTTAGATCTTTAATCCATTTTGAGTTTATTTTTGTGTATGGTGTTTAAAAGTGTTCTAGTTTCATTCTTTTACAAGTAGTTGACCAGTTTTCCCAGCACCACTTGTTAAAGAGATTGTCTTTAATCCATTGTATATTCTTGCCTCCTTTGTCAAAGATAAGGTGTCCATAGGTGCATGGATTTATCTCTGGGCTTTCTATTTGTTCCATTGATTTATATTTCTGTCTTTGTGCCAGTACCACCGTACTGTCTTGATGACTGTAGCTTTGTAGTATGGTCTGAAGTCAGGCAGGTTGATTCCTCCAGGTCCATTCTTCTTTCTCAAGATTGCTTTGGCTATTCGCGGTTTTTTGTATTTCCATACAAATTGTGAAATTATTTGTTCTAGTTCCCTGAACAATACCATTGGTAGATTGAATCTATAGATTGCTTTCGGTAGTATACTCATTTTCACTATATAGATTCTTCCGATCCATGAACATGGTATATTTCTCCATCTATTCGTGTCATCTTTGATTCCATCAGTGTTTTATAGTTTTCTATATATAGGCCTTTTGTTTCTTCAGTTAGATTTATTCCTAAGTATTTTATTCTTTTCAGTGCAATGGTGAATGAAGTTGTTTCCTTAATTTCTCTTTCTGTTTTCTCATTGTTAGTGTATAGGAATGCAAGGGATTTCTGTGTGTTAATTTTATATTGTGCAACTTTACTACATTCATTAATTAGCTCTAGTAATTTTTGGGTGGTGTCTTTAGGTTTTTCTACATAGAGGTTCATGTCATCTGCAAACAGTGAGATTTTTACTTCCTCTTTTCCAATCTGGATTCCTTTTTCTTCTCTGATTGCTGTGGCTAAAACTTCCAAAACTATGTTGAATAATAGTGGTAAGAATAGGCATCCTTGTCTTGTTCCTGACTATAGGGGAAATGCTTTCAATTTTTCACCATTGAGGGTAATGTTTGCTGTGGGTTTATCATATATGGCTTTTATTATGTTGAGGTATGTCCCTTCTATGCCTGCTTTCTGGAGGGTTTTTATCATAAATAGATGTTGAATTTTGTCAAAGACTTTCTCTGAATCTATTTAGATAATCGTATGGTTTTTATCTTTTGATTTGTTAATGTGGTGGATCACATTGATTGATTTGCGAATACTGAAGCATCCTTGCATTCCTGGGATAAAGCTCACTTGGTCATGATGTATGATCTTTTTAATATGTTGTTGGGTTCTGTTTGCTAAAATTTTGTTAAGGATTTTGCATTTATATACATCATGGCCTGTAGTTTTCTTTTTGTATGGCATCTTTTTTTGGTTTTGGTATTTGGGTGATGGTGGCCTCACAGAATGAGTTTGGGAGTTTACCTTCCTTTGCAATTTTCTGGAAGAGTTTGAGTAGGATAGGTGTTAGCTCTTCTCTAAATTTTTGGTAGAATTCAGCTGTGAAACCATCTGGTCCTGGGCTTTTGTTTGTTGGAAGATTTCTGATGACAGTTTCAGTTTCTGTGCTTGTGATGGGTCTGTCAAGATTTTCTCTTTCTTCTTCGTTCAGTTTTGAAAAGTTATTCTTTTATAAGGATTTGTCCATTTCTTCCAAGCTGTCCATTTTATTAGCATATAGTTACTGTTAGTAGTCTCTCATGATCCTTTGTATGGCTGTGTTGTCTGTTGTAATCTCTCCATTTTCATTTCTAATTTTGTTGATTTGATTCTTCTCCCTTTTTTTCTTAATGAGTCTGGCTAATGTTTTGTCTATTTTATTTATCTTCTCAAAGAACCAGCTTTTAGCTTTGTTGATTTTGGCTATGGCCGCTTTTGTTTCTTTTGCATTTATTTCTGCCCTAATTGTTATGATTTCTTTCCTTCTACTAACCCTGGGGTGCTTCATTTCTTCGTTTTCTAGTTGCTTTAGGTGTAGAATTAGGTTATTTATTAGATTTCTCTCCTGTTTCTTGAGGTAGATTTGTATTGCTCTGAACCTTCCCCTTACCACTATTTACTGAACCCTGTAGTTTTGGGGTTGTTGTGTTTTCATTTTCATTAGTTTCTATGCATATTTTGAGTTCTTTTTTTATTTCTTCTGTGTTTTGTTGGTTATTCAGAAGTCTGTTGTTTAGCCTCCATATATTTGTATTTTTAATAGTTTTTCTCCTGTAATTGACATCTAATCTTACTGCATTGTGATCAGAAAAGATGCTCGAGGCGATTTCAGTTTTTTTAATTTACCAGGTCTAGATTTATGGCCCAGGATGTGATCTATCCTGGAGAATATTCCATGTGCAGTTGAGAAAAGGTGAAATTCATTGTTTGGGGGTGAAATGTCCTATAGATATCAATTAGGTCTAACTGGTTCATTGTATCTTTTAAAGTTTGTGTTTCCTTGCACATTTTCTGTTTAGTTGATCTATCCATAGGTGTGAGTGGATATTAAAGTCTCACACTATTACTGTGTTATTGTTAATTTCCCCTTTCATACTTGTTAGCATTTGTCTTACATATTGCGGTGCTCCTATGTTGGGTTAACTTATATGCAGAGTACATCATGAGAAACGCTGGACTGGAAGAAACACAAGCTGGAATCAAGATTACAAGGAGAAATATCAATAACCTCAGATATGCAGATGACACCACCCTTATGGCAGAAAGTGAAGAGGAGCTAAAAAGCCTCTTGATGAAAGTGGAAGAGGAGAGTGAAAAAGTTGATTTAAACCTCGACATTCAGAAAATGAAGATCATGGCATCTGATCCCATCACTTCATGGGATATAGATGGGGAAACAGTAGAAACAGTGTCAGACTTTATTTTGGGGGGCTCCNGAACGATGCTAAAGGTGAAACTCCAGTACTTTGGCCACCTCATGCGAAGAGTTGACTCATTGGAAAAGACTCTGATGCTGGGAAGGATTGGGGGCAGGAGGAGAAGGGGACAACCGAGGATGAGATGGCTGGATGGCATCACGGACTCGATGAATGTGAATCTGAATAAACTCCGGGAGATGGTGATGAACAGGGAGGCCTGGCGTGCTATGATTCATGGGGTCACAAAGAGCTGGACACGATTGAGTGACTGAACTGAACTGAACTGTTCAGTTCAGTTGGGTGCATATATGTTTATAATTTTATATCTTCTTCTTAGATTGATTGTTTGATCATTATGTAGTGTTCTTCTTTGTCTCTTTTCATGGCCATTTCAAAGTCTATTTTATCTGATATGAGTATTGCTACTCCTGCTTTCTTTTGATCTCCTTTTGCATGAAATATCTTTTTCCAGCCCTTCACTTTCAGTCTGTATGTGTCCCTAGGTTTGAGGTGGGTTTCTTATAGACAGCATATATAGTGGTCTTGTTTTTGTATCCATTCAGCCAGTCTTTGTCTTCTGGTTGGGGCATTCAATCCAGTTACATTTAAAGTAATTATTGAAAAGTATGATCCTACTGCCATTTACTTTGTTGTTTTGGATTTGAGTTTATAAACCCTTTCTGTGTTTCATATCTAGAAAACATCCTTTAAAATTTGTTAGAGAGCTGGTATGGTGGTGCTGAATTCTCTCAGCTCTTGCTTGTCTGTAAAGCTTTTGATTTCTCCTTCATATTTGAATGAGATCCTTGCTTGATACAGTAATCTGGGTTGTAGGTTTTTCTCTTTCGTCACTTCAAGCATGTTCTGCCATTCCTTTCTGGCTTGAAGAGTTTCTATTGAAAGATCAGCTATTATCCTTATGGGGATCCCCTTGTGAGTTAGTTGTTTTTCCTTTGCTGCTTTTAATATTTGCTATTTTTGTTTGATCTTCGTTAATTTGATTAATAAGTGTCTTGGGGTGTTTCACCTTAGGTTTATCCTGTTTGGGACTCTCTGGGTTTCTTGGACTTGGGTGGCTATTTCCTTCCCCATTTTAGGTAATTTTTCAACTATTGTCTCCTCGAGTATTTTCTCATGACCTTTCTTTTTGTCTTCTTCTTCTGGGACTCATATGATTCGAATGTTGGGGTATTTAATATTGTCCCAGAGGTCTCTGAGATTGTCCTCATTTCTTTTAATTCTTTTTTCTTTTTTCCTCTCTGCTTCATTTGTAATTGTTTTTTAAAAGCCAATCATTTTAAGTGGAACTGGGAAGCAGCTCTGATCTGTTCATAACCACAGAATTATTTCCTTATTTAGGGGACAGTAGTCTAAAACAACAATGGTGCATGAAGTTCAGAAACGTACTAAGAACCATGGTTACCATTTCAATGTCAACTTTGGTCAAGTTCAAGGATTGGGGTTGTGGGTATGGCAGGAAGAATAAATATATCATTTCTGTAGGGTAACATTTCTAAACATGCACACCTAAAACACACCCCTACAAGATATTCTACAAAAATTGGGATTGAGTGACCATTAGACCTGACCACGACTATAATTAAGGCCATTATAACTCTGAAATAAAGAAAACTTTAATTTTTTTAACCCAATGATTCTCAAATTTATTTGACCACAGAATATGTTTTTCCCACATTTAAGTGATTAATATCTTCTGGAACAAATTTTAGATATTGTATTGAAGTGAAGTATCTCAGTCATGTCTGACTATTTGCGACCTCGTGGACTGAGCCCTTCAGGCTCCTCCGTCCATGGGATTCTCCAGGCAAGAATACTGGAGTGGGTTGCCACTTCCTTCTCCAGGGGATCTTCCCGACCCAGGGATTGAACCCAGATCTCCTGAATTGCAGGCAGACGCTTTAACCTCTGAGCCACCAGGGAAGATATTGTATTACTCTCAATATATATAGAGAAGAAAATACTTTGCTTGTTCTTTTCCTTCTGTCAATAAGTCATAGTTGGCTGGATTTCTAGCTCTAGCCACATGTCAACACAAAGTTTAAGTGTCAGAATTTATAATTTTATTTTGGATTATGGATGTTTAATCTTAACCTGACACTGAAAACCTGTATGAATGAAAGGCAGTGATTTTGTCTACAAAGTGAACAAAACATAATATTAACTTTGTAATTTTTATATCTGACTTTCTAAAACTGCTCACTTTGTTAAAATTAAATCTTTAGATTTGGATCTTGATGGGGTCTCATAAATGTTTAAATTTATTGCTGGAGGTCATCTCATTCATTATTTGGTTTGTAATTCTTTCTTTCTCTTTCAGTTCGTCTACTTTATCTATCTTTACTCTGTTATGACCTTTATTTCCTGGAATCAGGCTTTGTTTTGTGCATTGGGAAGTCCAGGGAAAAATCCATGAAAATACAGATGTGTTACAAATCTACCCTAGGATTTATATTATATGAATGAGAGCTTGAGATCCTTAACCTTGCTCTAACTGCCTAAACTGTGCTTAATGGCTTTAAACAAAGAAGAGACAGCTGAAATCCCTCTGTACCCATGGCTACCTTGTATTCTCTGAATAGCATCCTGGTATCTCCAGTTGTATAGATTATTAGTGGGTCACTGGTGGGCAAAGATCACTGAGTCACAATCACATTGGAAACATACCCACTGTTTGACACATAATGATTGGGGGAGGAATTGTGCAAAAGGACCAATGAATTAAATATCACTCCAGCTGTGTGAAAATATTCATGTTAAATACACTATTTCAGCACTGGCTTCCTCAAATAGGGATAAAGATACCTGCTTTTGTTTTGCATATTTTGTAAAGCTTTGAGATGAAATGGGATAGTTCATATGAAAGTTCTGGAAGAGTTTTACATGTGGTGTTTTATTTAATTTAGTTCATCCTAACTTACTGACTTGTCAAACTTTTATGTATCTTTTGATAGTTGAGAAAATATGAATCATTTATGAGCTGACTATTCATGTTCAGATTTGCAGTCCTTCCTGCAAGTGCTTTGCACATATCTATTCATTACAAATGCAGGAGATATGGGTTCAATCTCTGGATCAGGGGGATCCCTGGAGTAGGAAATGACAAACGACTTCAGTATTCTTGCCTGAAAATTCCGTGGACAGAAAAGCCTGGTGGGCTACAGTCCATGGGGTTACAAAGAGCCAAACACAACTGAGCAACTGAGCATACATTCATCACAAAATTTCGTTGTTTCTCACCATATATATTTCTATGGAAATAATTTAAAACTATTCTATTTACTGAGTTGACAGGAAAAATTGCTTATCAGTGTTTTAAATTCAAGTATTTTCTTACAGCCAAATCTAAAATGTATTTTCACATATAATTTACAAGATTATAAATTTTCTATCACATTATTCTTTATATATGCATTTATGTTCAGAAAAGAAATGAACTAAATCCCCATTGAACCCTAAGTTCTATGTTATTTGGAGGGAAAACTATTCTTAATCTCAAAAAAACCAATACTTTTATTAACTAATTTAAAACTTGATTTAATAAGTAGTTAGATGTTCTGTTTTATATATTTTATATTATGTTAAACCAATTTTGAGCTAAATTCCTGTGTACTTTATGATTTGGTTTAAACAGTTCTCTTTTGGAATTTACATAATTATGTCTTAAGCTGCTTTTATAAAAACTGAATGAAAGGTTATTCCTGAGATTTTTTATATTTTAATTTACTAACATGATTGTGCTGTCATGTTAAAGATGTTTGTGTGACATAAGGCAGCTATTTTACTAATATCAGGTAGATAAACCTTATTTTAAAAATTGTTTAAGGACCAACACAAAAATACAGTATGAATCATATTAGAATGTTAATAGACTTTCACTGCTTTTATTCAAATATCTCAGAAAAGAAAACCCATTTTTTTGGCAGAGCAACAGTAATTCACCTTAAATTCCAGGGAAATATCACCTATTTATTTTACTTTTTAGGAATCTAGTGTTCATAAATGAGCATGTTTTTGGATAGGAGATATTCTAAAACAAATGCTGTATAAAAAGAATCACATACCTTTCACTTTTTTTATGNAGTAATTCACCTTAAATTCCAGGGAAATATCACCTATTTATTTTACTTTTTAGGAATCTAGTGTTCATAAATGAGCATGTTTTTGGATAGGAGATATTCTAAAACAAATGCTGTATAAAAAGAATCACATACCTTTCACTTTTTTTATGTGGAGAAACATCTATAGAGGTGACTATTTCCCTTAAATAAGATTATGAGAGACAGTTGTAGGACTTTAAAAAAAATACCTGAGTGGTAATCATTAAGGTTTATACTCAAGACATCAGTCAAATTGCCAGTCTTCTCCAGACAGCTACTGGGTGCCCTAATTCCTTTTTAGGAAATTCATTTTTCTTTAAATTGATAGAAGATTAAATAACAGTTTAATCTGGGAAAGCTGTCAGTTGTTATTGCCATATAACTATCCTTGGTATTTAAAAGTACTACTGAAACATACATTCACCATAACCAAGACTCTAGTGAGTGGTTGTTTTTTATGTGCTTATGGGTTAGTATTGGGCTTCCCTGGTAGCTCAGTTGTTAAAGAATTTGCCTGCAGTGCAGGAGACCCCACTTCAATTCCTGGGTGGGAAAGACTCGCTGGAGAAGGTATAAGCTACCCACTCCAGTATTCTTGGGCTTCCCTCGTAGCTTAGCTGGTAAAGAATCCGCCTGCAGTGAGGGAGACCTGGGTTTGATCCCTGGGTTGGGAAAATCCCTGGAGAAGGAAAAGGCTACCCACTCCCGTATTCTGGCCTGGAGCATGCCATGGACTGTATAGTCTTGGGGTGACAAAAGTTGGACACAACTGAGCGACTTTCATTTTCATGGTCAGCATTGAATTGTTTACATTTACCTGCTGCCATTTGGGCCATGCTCTAGCTAACTGACAAGTGAGATAGCTCGTAGTAGAGATTTAGTTCTAACTCCCTGGAGAAAGTTTCTTGTGTTTGTTTTACAATTTTAGTAATAGTTCTGCTCTGCCACCAAGACTGTGCATGATTATGTTCATCTTCCTAATGAGTCTGTACCTCTAAGCATTTGAAAAAAAAGATAGGAACTACAAATTACATGGATTTCCAAATAGGAGATCTGGGGAAAAGGCTGAAGTAGAGAAATAAATGACAGAATGATCTGAACAATTTGGCATTTTAGCAACTTGGAAAATTTTTTGGTAAATATTGGAATTTATATAGAGGAAGGTATAGGCTGTATGTCTCCTCAACCACAGCCTGGATAACAGGTGGGTTGTTACACTGAAAAATAATTTGAAAAACCATTATGTTACATTTGAAAAGTCAAAATTAAGCAAGATACCAATGTTTATTTTAAAGCAGAAAAAAACAAAAACAAAATAGTCATACAAAAGCCCTGATCTTCAGGCACTGTGACAACTCCATACATAAAAGATTCACCTCTAAGGATTCATTAGTTTTAGATAGTAAGACCAGCAGACTCTGTTTAGGCTAGATACAAGGACATAAGACTAGCAAGGAAACTAGGATTGCTTGTTTAAATGTATCATTTATTTCCTAATTTCTTGCAGATCAATACTTTTGTAAAATACAATAAAATTAAGTTACTAGAAAAAAATTAGAATTCAAGTCCCTAGTGGGTTTTGCTGATGTAGTTTTATTAGATTTAAAACCCATAGAATCACATCAAAAATTGCTATAAATGTTTCATACTCTCAATTTCTGAACAGTACAAAGTCATTCATTCACCGTCACTTCATTAAATATTATGCAGAACAGATCTAGGAGATCCAAAGGCTTGTTCCAATATCTTTAATCTGTTGTAACAACTTATTATGCCCTGTTCATAGAAAAACAATTAAACCACTACACTTTTCTTACCAACTCTTACACTGAAGACAATTTTGTCAATAGAAGTTAATTTTAACATTCCTTATGATAATTAATAATACACCAATGTAGATTTAAAACAATATTTGAAGTCCCTAAGTAATCGCCTCTGGATTATTGGGTCATGATTAAGGCAGTTTAACTGTTCTGAAGTTATAGAGCCAGACATCCTGGAATATGAAGTCAAGTGGGCTTTAGGAAGCATCCCTATGAACAAAGCTAGTGGAGGTGATAGAATTCCAGTTGAACTATTTCAAATCCTAAAAGATGATACTGTGAAANAGGTGGCTAAAGTATTGGAGTTTCAGCTTCAGCATCAGTCCTTCCAATGAATATTCAGGACTGATTTCCTTTAGGATTAACTGGTTTGATCTTGTTGCAGTCCAGGGAACTTTCAAGAGTCTTCTCCATAATGCCAAGGGGAGTGCGAGGGCTGGGCCTCAGGAAGCCCACGGCTCAGGAGAGGAAAGGAGACCTGCTGTGCACAAATAATCCCCCGTGCAATCGATGCAAACTGTGGGACAAGGACAGAGCTTATTTCTCTCCAGTGTCTGGGAGGAAGCAGTCACTTAGAACAGGCCTGTGGAGCAGGAGGAGCTGCATAATCTCCAGAGGGCAGGACATGCCTGTGCCCAGCAGGAGGAGACATGCGTGCACCACAGAGAAGAGGCAGCTCTGCTAAAGGCCCCAAAGGCTGCGGAGGGGTCTTCCAAGCGCCCCTTGCCAGAGGCCGGGCCAAGGCAATGTCCCACACACTAATGGGGATATGCTGCTTGCACCAGCCTAGCGTCCTGCCCATCTCTGAGCAACAGCACGCAGCTATCCTAGGGAACTCCCTCTCTTTAAACTCCACCAGGGACACAGATCCAGCCAATCAGCCTCAGTGATTTAAGTAGGTCAGGCACAGGCAGGTGTCCCAGTGTGGGCCAACAGAGTCTGGCCTGGGGCTTCAGTTGAAACCAGGGGTGAGGCTCCCTGTGGAGGATGCTCACTGCTGGGCACTGACTGGACCCGCGGAAGGCCACTCCCAGGACAGGTGCTTCCTGAGGATTCCAGCCCAGAGCAGAGCTGGGCCATGGCCTGAGGTTCCCATGACGACGACGTTGATTCAAGTGTGCTGCTTTACCCTGGACTTCACAGGTCCACTCCCTTCAAGCCTCAAGGTGAGTTTCTGTCTCGAATCCCAAAGAGCCCTGTTAGCCACCAATATTCCACTCCATTTCGACATCTTTCAGACAAAGTGGTTACAGTGTGTGGTCCAGATGAGATACATGGTGATCACAGGTAGGCAGCTATTTTCCATCCTCCATCTTCCAGTAGCTGCTTTTCACACATTAAGACCCCAGAGGGGAACTGCCTGGTGGTCCAATGGTTAAGACTTGATGCTTCCACTGCTGGGGTCCAAGTTCAATTCGTGGTCAGAGAACTAAGATCCTACAGCTGCGTATCACAACCAGAAACTAAAAAGAAACCTCAGAGAGCAAAACTAGCCTGAGCCTGCTCATAACTAATTTTTTAGAAAAACTGCTTGTTGTTGTAGTTCAGTCACTGTCCGACTCCTGCAACCGCCTGGACTGCAACACACCAGGCTTCCCTGTTCACTATCTCCCAGTGTTTGCTCAAACTCATGTCCACTGATTCAGTGATGCCATCCAACCATCTCATTCTCTCATTCTCTGTTGCCCCCTTTTCCTCCTGCCCTGGATCTTTCCCAGCATCAGGGTCTTTTCCAATGAGTCAGCTCTTCACATCAGGTGGCCAGAGTACTGGAGGTTCAGCATCAGCTTCCAATGAATACTCAGGGTTGATTTCCTTTAGCATTGACTGGTTTGATCTCCTTACAGTCCAAGGGACTCTCAAGAGTCTTCTCCAGCACCACAGTTCAAAAACACCAATTCTTCAGTGCTCAACCTTCTTTCTGGTCCAACTCTCACGTTCGAACATGACTACTGAGAAACTGCTTATATTACTATCACACTCATATGACCCCCACTTTGACCCCAAATAGGAAAGTCTCTGGTGTAGTTACTTCTCCCCAGACAGCCAGAAGAAGATATATGTAAGCTTCTGGTCAAGAAGTTACCAAGCCTATGATATAAACTAGTATACAGAGTATTTCCTAAGATATAGGACCTACTACTCCAAGTTGGGGCCAGTAGCATCAGCATCACCTAGGAGCTTGTTAGAAATGCAAGTTGTCAAGTCCCACTCCAGCCTAATTATATCAGCATATCTAGATGTAGGGCCCGGCAGTTTTGTCCAAGGGCAGTGTTTCTCATCCTCAGTTACACAGAATATTGATGCCTGAGCCCCATCCTCAGAGATTCTGGGGTGTGGCCTGGCCTTTGGCATTTTTAAAAGCTCCCTTTTTGATTTTAATGTGCAGCCAGGATGAGAACCCAGCTCTGTCATTTTCCTACAGTACCCTGGTTAGGTCCCTCATCCCTTCCCCCAAGCAGTTGGTGTAAATAAACCAGGCGAGCAGCTGCACCCATTTTCTGCACCCAGGAATTCAAGTGGAGCTTTCAGCTGATTGAAGCATCATTTGATGTTCCCAAGGAGCAGATTCCATAATCAACTCCACCATGCTTTGGTCCTGACCCAGTTTATCTCAACAAAGGAGGAGAGAGGAGCCCTTGTTCTCAGCATCTAAATAGCATCTGGGGCACATGAAGCCAGCAGCCTGGAAAGATCAAAACAGGCAGAACTGTGCATTTTTTGTGTGTGAAGAAAAATATGCAAAATTAGGAGTGCTTTCCAACTTCTGGAAACAGGTTTTTTTGGTTTGCTTTTCTTTTTAATATGGCATTTCCTTTTTAGGCCTCAAAGTACACAGCAATGCTGTGTCAAAGAAAAACAAAAACGCACACACCAGCAATCTAAAAACTGGTTCAGAAAAACAAGTAGGAGTAAGGGTAAAATTAGGCCTATAATTAGGTGATGGTTTGTCTGTGACCTCAAAGAGTAGGTTCTTTGTACGTGGACGAACAGGAAAAAGAACTGGTCTTAATTACCATACAACCCTGCCCAGGAAAAGGCCTGTATTCGTTCACCTCCTAAGGTGGCTGGCGGCCAACTTTATGGTTTTGTGTTAGCAAATCTGGAGTTGGATTGGGAACTTGGGAGCAAATAAGACTTCATTATTTCTTAGCTCTTTAGTGTCCAGACATCCAATACACCAGCCACCCTGCTCCCCAAGAAACTGGTAAGGAAGTAAAGCACAGACCTGTGGGATTCCCGGGGTTGATGATGCACAGCACCTTGGGATTACAGTTCTCTTTGGCCTGCTGCACGGCCCGCCGGAGCTCGTTTACATTCAGGGCCCAGCAGTTGTCCTCATCCAGGTAATAGTTCACCTGGATGGCATCGAGTTCAGAGATGACCGCTGAGTAGAGTGGGTACTGCGGGATGGGGATCATCACGCCTGTCCGTGACTTGCCACCCCCGGAGACCAGGATCTTCAGGATTGTCTGCAACAGAGAAGTCACGTCTCACAGGGCCACTGCCACTTTCCACCCTCCAAGGACTGAATAGCGGCAGAACCCGGAAGACCCCAAACCCTGCCTTTCACCAGTCACCCAGTGCCTGCCCCCAGCACAGCTGCATGTAGGTTTCTGAACTACCCTGAGTCTACCTCTCTTCCTCTGTAAAATGAGGTCTGCTACGAGGAATAAGCAAAATGATTTAAAGCTTTTAGCACAATGCATGGTAGCTAAAGACTTGATACCTGTTAGTATTTTTTAAAAAGATCTTTTAAAGAAGTAGCCCCAAAACTAGACCTGCTTAGAATTATTCTGACCTCACTCCTGAAACTCATTCTATATGTCTGGGGTGCAGCCCGGAATCTGATCACTATCTTATCAGAGCCCAAGACTTGGAAAGACCAGTGAACAAAGGAGTGTGAAAATGGGATGAAATACCCAGCTTCTGCCACCAGGTGGCGCTTCAACCTGGCTGTTTCCAAAATTGAATGAGCCCGAAGTTCATAGGATACCTGAGAAATTGGGCCTGGGGAGTCCTGTGGGGCACTAGTGGAGTTGGCAATAACTCACTGAATTCATAAGTTCAGACTCTTCTGGGTGAGTTTTACTTTTGTAAGTCTTACATGAAGACTTAGCACCTTTCTCAAGCTCAGTTCCTTTCTACAACAATGCCAGTGTAACGGCTTGATTCTTTTCACTAAATCTTGAAGACTCTTCCCCACACCTGCCTCTGGAACCTCTACCCATACCTGGGCTTCTCTGGGAACAGAGAGGCACCGTGATGGCAGCATACAATGGAAGATGCCATGGCTGGGGGCCTGAGTCCAACACTAGAATCTCCAACGCCTCGAGAGCCTCCTAACAGCAGGCGGACCACCTAAGCTTTCTGTGCCTCAGTTTCCTCCCGCGCTCAAGGAAGAGTTTAATGCACTTGAGAGGCTTCAGCAAAGGGCAAAATCATTTAATAAACATCCAGAACAAGAGCCTTGGAGGGCAAGAGACACAGACAAACATAACTTATTAAAAGAAGGGTCGGAAAGGACAAGCTCCCTGAGTAGGGAGGACAAGTGAGTGGATGGCCCCCAGCACTGACTGGGCGCGAGGGGAGGGTGCTGGAAGGGAACAGAGGCTGCAGGTGAACCTCAGACCACAGGTTCAGCCCCTTCTCCTATGGACCCCTTGATACCAGCCCCTCTCCACCTCATCCACAGCTGATACCCAGCCCAAGCCGCCTCTTCTCTTGTCTCCTAAACACTCTCACATCTACTCTGCTCCCTCCTGCCACAGTTAAAGCTTAAGAACTGCTTCAGATCCTTCAGTGGCTCCCACGGCTCTTAGGACAACAATACGTTAGGACTCCGGCCCCACCTGCCTCCCAGCACGTTGCTGGTAACTGCCCCTCCCCACGTGCGCTTGCCCCCCAAAGCTCCCTTTCCAAACATGCAGCCTCCTTCCAGCCCAAGGCCTCAGCATATGTTGACCTTCTGCCCTGAGTCTGTCCCTGCCTGCCTCCCTGAGTTCACATCTACGCAGTCTCCAGATCTCTATCGGCTCAGCCTTCCTTGGAGAAACCTTCCTGCCCTCACCAGCCCCAGGTCAGAGTTCCTGCTGCTCCCTTCTGTTAACACTTTGTCCTCATCCAGAAGAGAAACTGAAAGCTTGCGATCTGACATGTATTTATGCACTGTTAGTGCTAGTCGGATCCAGTACTGATGTCTAAGTAAAGACCAAATGTGTTTGGTTCCCCATGACCTCCACAGCACCTGGCACAGTGCCTGGCAGAGAGACAGCATATATGCTGAGTAAGAGAAAGGCTGATGCCAGGAAGATAAACACTCTCGAGTGTCCCGTGACTCCTCCCAACTGGAGGAGGGAAACCGAGGCTGCAGGAGTGTCAAGGTTCACAAAGACTGAACGCGGTAAGGACAGCAGCTACAGGCTGGGGCAGACAGCAGGGAGCAGAGGGTGGCCAACCTCTCTGCCCAGGCCTGTCCCCCTTTAACAGCCCACAGGCTCATGCATCGGCCCTAACACGCAAGGCTGTTCTTCATGTGGGTGAACAGTGAGCAACAATGAGCCGCTCTGACACGTACAGAAATGCCATCACTAGCTCCAGTGGTCAGGTAAATGTTATCCGGGTCTGCAGGTACACCGCCATCTCTCCTGGTGATGTAGGCAGCTACATCTTCACGGATACAGTTGACACCCTGGCTAGCACTGTAAGAGCCTATAAGACAGCAAGCAAGACAATGACTAGAGGGAAGATATGGCTCCGTGCAGTCTGAGATATCCGTATAATTAACTGGGGGTGGGAGGCTGGGGGAGGTCAAGGAGTCTCAGTGGCGCCCTATTCCCGTTGCTCTAGGTTC
Source organism: Neotragus pygmaeus (assembly GCA_006410875.1). Taxonomy (NCBI): domain Eukaryota; kingdom Metazoa; phylum Chordata; class Mammalia; order Artiodactyla; family Bovidae; genus Neotragus; species Neotragus pygmaeus. The sequence continues at coordinate 39,126 of SJYV01007525.1, forward strand.
TGGAATTGTGGCAAGCTGCTTAACCACCTGTCTGGGCTTCATCCACCCATCCTGTCATCCCTCCACCTACTCAAGCGTCTGCCCACTCATCCAACCATTTGCTCATCTGCTATCCATCCATTCATCCACATATCCACTCACCTGCCCACCCACTCACCCACCCATCTGCCCGTCTGTTCATCTACCCACCCACGCACTCATCTATCCAGTATTTACTGAGAACCTACTTATACCTCAAGCATTATGCCAGGCCCTGACTTATAACCAGTTCAATGGGGCTCATAGCTGCTCTACCCACCCCGCTGGGCTCTATATGCCTTCCGCGACAGCACGGGCCATTACAGCTGGCACTGCTGTGCTTTTATCACTTGCCTACGCATGGTTCCAAAGAGCTTGAGAGAAGGGTCACCCCAAAATGGCACCACCTGCCATCCCAGGAATCCAGAGCCCTGACAGGCACTAACCACAGCATTCTTTGGGGCTGCTGGGCATGACGCACCTACCCTCACCCTATGGCAACAGCGTGCTCAGGCCGCCAGTTAGGAGCCAAATCCAAACCACCAGTTAAAAGTGAAGTTCAAAAACAGCAGTGACCACTTTGGGCTTGGGAGTATTTTCGGCAAAGGGGCACACAGGGGCCTTTTGTGGTGCCGAGAGCCTTCGCTGTCATGATCTGGGCACAGGTTACACAGGTGTGCACACACAGGTGCTGTACATTAATATCTGTGCATTTACCGTAGGCATACAAATGTTTTCAGGATGTCAGGCCACTATGTACCTTCTTGAAAAGAAACTGAAAATAGGTGCCTGAACATGCACAAAATCTCTCCAGAAGGAGGCTCAAACTGGCGAGGTGAATTCTCTGGGGACATGAACCAGGAGGCTTGGGGTCCGAAGTGGGAGGCAGATCTTTCACTCCATATTCTTTTATCCCATTTGAGTTTTATACCACGTTTAAAGAAAACCAGCCAATTTCCTCCTAAGGACTGCAACAGCACCACCAGGAGGCGCCCGGTTTAAGGGTCTGTGTAGCACTGGGCTGGCCCATCCCCTTGGACTAATTGGAAACTAGGGCGGGGGAAGCGGCACCACTTTAAAAGTTCAGGTGGCAAACATTAACACGCACCAAATCTGGTTGGAGAGTAGAGTCCTGTCACATTCCTTGGGGGTACTCGAGGGTATCTGCAGACGCCACTGTTAGAGAATCCTCCTTCCACTGGATGTCTTGATATATCTTGGGCCCCCATGCCCAGAAAGCTTCCTGTGCTGTTTACCTCTGCCCTCTTTCACTGCCCTCTGCTCCACTCCATGGGGCCTGGCCACTTCCACACCAGCTAAGCCTCCTCTTCTTCCTGCCCCTAGCTCTTCTGCTTCCCTGCATTCCCAAGCCTTTCCCTACTAGCAAACTCTCTGTTCCTGCCAGCCACAGGCTTTCTTCTTCTGTTTTGTTCTGAAGTACCCTGATTCTTCAGAGCTCAGATCTGGACTCTCTCAAGAAGTCTGAGAAATGGCCTCACCCCAAGCCTTTCTGATTTCTCCAGTTACCTTGCACAGATGAATCCTTGCCTCCCCATGTTGACCTGCGGGCAGGAACCATCACCTATTTCTTCTGTGCATCTCTGCAGCACCTACCCCCAGCTAGGCCCACCCCACCACACTCCTGTGTAGGGCACTCTGCTCTGAACCTGATGGCAACCTGCCTTCCAGTCCACAGACCGGCGACACCTGCCCAATCACCCAGGGTCATCGCATCCAAACCCTTTCACTCAGTCACACTCAGTTCTTAACCCTCAGGGCCTTTGCACACACCATTTTCTCTGTCTGGGATTCATTAGCAGATTCTCTTACTCATCCTCTACATGAACTTGAAACACTGTCTCCTTAAACCCTCCCTCTCCATTAGAACCCCTTGTTCAAACCCCACAACTCTCTGCTCGTTCACCAGGAACTCATGAAAACTGGGAATTATGTTTTTGTCTTAATTCTTTTTCATGTTTGTTTCTCCCGAATATGACAGCGAGCTTCATGAGCACAGAACTCCACCTGCCTTCCCCAGCGTCCCTCAGGGCTTAGAGCAGAGCCTGGTCCACAGCCCAGGCTCCAAGAGGGGCTGGAGGAGGGCGTTCTTTCCCATCTCCCGCTACCCCCAGATGTGTCTAGGTTTCACCTCAACCCCACTTAAGATTCAGGACGCAACCTGAGACCTGGATTACTCAAAACCTAAATGAAGCCCCAATAAAAGATAATTTTAAAGGGCATGATAAAAACAGGTCCAGGTGAGCCCTTGTGTACACGCTTTATAATCCTTCCTTGGGTCAGGGTGGCCCTGGGCATACCTTCCATTTCCTTCATGGGCAGTGCTCAGGTTGCCCAAGCCTTAGTTGACAGAGCACCACCCGCATCGCTCTACTCTCTGCCAGAACACTGCCCTTCCTCCCACAATGGGCAGAAACCCAGGCAGTGACCTCCAGGGTGGGGCTTCTCCACACCTGACGAGCAGCACAAACAGCAACTTGCCTGCAAGCCCAGGAGAGAGCACCTCCCTCACCCATCCTGCTCAGCTCCTCACACAGAACTCAGACAGTCCTCACTCACATGGACATGGCCTCCCAACAGCATTCCCCCAGCCCTGCCTGGCTGACACAGAAAAAACTTGTTGATGAGGCTTGTCCCTGGAACAAGATCCCTTCCCAGTTCCCCGGACATTCACACAGACAGCAACCTCCTCCCGCCACCTCTGGGTTGCACTTCCTGGAGCCTCAGGCCGAAGGCCACAGATCTCTGAGAAGCGCCTTTGTCCTCTGGGCCGGGCAGAGGGTACAGAGGGAAAGAGCCTGGAGGCCGGGTCTCTGAGCTGTGGCGCTGCCCTCTGCCAGCTTGTGGTTTAGGCCTTGCCTCACAAGGTGCTGGCCCACACCCCACCCAGGCCGACTGGCAGGGAGGCAAAGGGCGGCTGGCCCCTTCCTGAGAGGGACACACGAAGGACACAGGCTTGGATGGAGGGCTGGTGGGGTGATCACGGCCAGGAAGGCTAAGCCTAGTGACGCCCATAGAGGGACCGAGCAGAAAGGGGAGGGGAAAGGCGGGGAGTGACCGAGAGGCCGAGGGCAGCTGATGCCCTGCTGAACGGGCCACAGAATCCCTGTCCCATGTTTTGGAACATTCAGGCAAGCTTCCCAAAAAGCCCTGTGGAGAACTACTCCTCAGGACAAGGGGAGCCGGATTCCCTATGTATTCCACCGGGCAAAGGAATGAGGCAAAAATAAACAGGAAGGAGAACATGAGATGAGAACAAAGAGCCAGAGGCTGGAAATCCACCTCAGCAGGGAAGGGAGAGAAGATGCCTTCACACCCACAGGGCCTCCCGGCTCAGAGCCCCCTGGGGCCGGGCGCGGGCTCCGGGCACAAAGGGGCACGGGCTGGTGTCAGGAACACCGCACACACACGTGGTGGGTAAGGGGGCCACCTCCACAGCAAGGAAGCCACCAAAGGGGGCCACAGCGGAGTGAGAAGCTGGACCCGCTGGGCAACGTTCCTCCTTCTGGCCTCCCGGCTCAAGCTCAACCTTCTGCCCTGAGGGTGCGGTGGGCTCAGCGTCACAGCCAGCTCCCCCTGGAAACCCCAACTCCTGCCAAATGCAGACTCTCGTGCTTGAAGTGCCCCCAGTCTGCAAGAGACAGCACGGACCCCATCAGCTCAGCAGACAGGAGGCTCAGAGAGCACGGACAAGGACAGTATTTTTCCTTGACTCGGCCTGTCGGCCACCCCACACACACTCACACACTCGCTCAACGCATAACCCTCCACGAGGGGCCGAGGCCAGGCCCATGCTGAGAAAACACGTCCTTTTCACGCCCGCCGGGACCTGGCAAGTCGGGGCCTCACCCAGGCTGTTCCCGCCGCAAGCCTGCAGGATGCGCCGGGCTCGCTTCTTAGCATCTTCTGGGAAGCTGGGGCTGTCCAACAGGTTTGGGTAGGTGCACAGTGCCATCACCTGGGGGAACAGAGGCATGGGCTGGGCTCTCGGCAACCTCCCACCCCAGAGGGGCACAAAAGATGCCTCTGAGGGACAGCGTCACCGCAGGACTCTCCACGAGGGCCCCCACCTGTGGGGAGGGTCTGGGGACGGGTGGGGAGGACCGTGGATGCTCTGCAGCGGAAGGGAGATGGTGGGAAGCAGGGTCCCTGATGACCTGGGCTCGGACCAGGGAACAAAACAAGGCTGCTACTCGGCCCAGCTCCTCCAGAAAGGCCAGCGGCTCACATAGCCAAGGCCATAGGACCAGGGGTTCCAGAACAGGGAGCTGGGACCGAGCAGGCAGGTGCACCCCAGCTGACAGGACTGCAGACCCCCTCCTTACAGCCTGAGTTCCCCTCATGCCCCGCCCCCACCCCTCCTCACCAACACCCCCTTCCCTGGCCAGAAGTGAAAACCGAGTCAGCTTTTTCACCTCTGTAACAGGGAAAATCACCCTAACCTCACAAATTAAGAGGATTACGCAAGGAAATGTTTGCAAAAGTGTCAGTAAACCCCCGCTCAGCAGGCAAGTCTAAGCTGGAAGCTTAGGAGTGGTGCCAGGAGCAACGAGATGAGATGGGGCTCATGGCTCTGACACCAGCTGGGGGCTTCAGGCAGGCTCAGGCTTCTTGGAGCCTGATTTTGCCTCAAATAAATTTGTGCAATGGGCGGTGACCTGGCTTGCCCTCCTGCTCTGGGGTGCTTATGAAGGCTGGAGGAAGCCAGCACTAGGTGGCAGAGGCTGGGTCTGCAGAGTCTGGAGAAGCCAGGAAGCCTGGCTGCAGAGTCCATGGGGTCGCAGGGTGTCGGACGTGACTCTGCGACTGAACCGCAGCAGCAGCAGAGGACGCCACAGACAGATCCAGTCGGCAGTGTTTCACTGGCAGGGCTGGATCTGGGAGTGTGCCAGCCAGTCAGAAAAGGCTGGGGCAACAGGAACCTGTTCACACCCAGAGCTCCAGGCACGTGTGGGGAACTTCTGCAGAGCGAGGCCACTTTGGACCTCTCCTCTCCTAAGCTATGTGCTTCCAGGACAAGCTTTCAGGACAAGCAGGATGCTTTAATCTCCTCCCACCTCCACCTCCCGGGCAAAGCCACTCTGTCTGGTCTGATCCACTTCCTCATCATGGGCCCAGCTTGAGGCCTCTGACACTCACAGGCAGCTGGCACACTCCTGAGTCAGCAGCAATGCCTTGGGAGTCCATTCAGTGGACGTTCCTGAGGTCATTGCCAGCCTCAGTTCTTCTCTCCTACACACTGTGTGAATTCCCTGAGGGGCTGCAGGCCGAGGCCCTGGGACTCCCAACACCTGCCATCCAGAGAGCAGGGCAAAGTTTGCCTCTCCTGTGTGCCAGCCCCTGCAGCAGGAAATACTGGCAGGAAAGGAAGACCAGGGGTGTCCAGCACTCAGCTTTCCTGCCTGCCTCAGCCTACAAACCTTAACCACACAAAGACCAAGCTTTGCTCCAGAATTGGCCCCATTTCTTCTCTAGGAAAACGCCTTCCCCACAGCTGGTCTCCAGCTTCTATCTAGCAGATGCTATGGCACTCTCCCACCTTTTCTTTTCCCCCAAGCCCACCAATCTCACAAGTTGGGCCCATGCAGCATCCTTGCAGTTGGCACTCAAACTGAAACACGGAAATGTGCCTCTTGAAGGCCTTTATGTTCATCATCTCATGGAGGCCCCCAGAAGTCCTCTGTGGCAGTGCTCCGGTGATTCCACTTGCCCAAAGCCACCCAGGTGATCAGCAACAGAGCCAACACTCAAACCTGGGGATTCTCACTTGGGAAACCATATCTAGACCCCCACGCACCACCTCCCAGCCTTCATCTACTCTCTGATGCCCTCACCAACCCAGGTCCGAACTCAGCATCCAGGGCCATTCACCTGGGAATCTTGTACACTACAGTGACCTCAGGATGGGCTTAGGGATTTTAGACAGCCCTGGAAGGAAGGGGAGGAGCCTGCTGGAGAGAACCAGAGGGGACATCAGGCACTGGAGGGGGTTGCTGCTTCAGTGGCATCTCCCCGTGGGATTCCAGTGCCTGCTGGGTCTTGAGGGGCTTGACTGGCAAGGAGGCGGAGGCAATTTAATAGGCTTGGCTGTCAGGCTGGCTCCCTGCTCCCCCAGGGGCCTCAGTTCCTGAGGGCCGCCTCACCTGTCGCAGAAAGGTGATTGGCTGCTGGCCCATGGCCTGGGCGTCCCCGATGTTGGCACGGATGACCTCAGTGAATGGTTTTTTGATACCCTGAGTAGAGAGAATGCAACAGGTGGTTACTTAGGGATTCTCAGACCCTAGATTTCAGATACCGAGCAATGGTCAACAGGACATTAGTAAGCAGCCCTATTCTGAGCCTTGCCAGGTGTTGGGCACAGTGTCAAGTGCTTGATATGCTTGGTACCATTTGACCTTCACAACCACCCCCATGATGAAGGGCTTGTGTTAATCCCATTTTATAGACTGGGAAATTAAGGCTTCAAAAGGTTACCCACTTTCTGAGAAGGCTAGAACTTCCCTGGGCTGCCAGAGAACCCTGAGGCAGCTGTAGGTCCTCGCTGACCCTGGGGCAAATGTGGTGGGAAGGAGGGAGAGGGTCAGCAGCAAAAAGCCTCAGGGAGAGGGTCCCACAGCTCCACCTCCACCCCTAAGTGATTGATGGGACACTGCAGCCAGCCTTCCTGCCAGAAGACACTGATCCGCAGGGACCTCTCGGGGGTCGTTCCCTTGCAACCCTGTCTTTGCAAAATGAAGAATGTGGATTGAGCTTCATACTGAAAAGAAAAAAAAGCATCAGGGACAAAGATGTCTGGCTGAAGAGCAAAAGTGAGGCCACTGCCTGAGCAATGTGTTTAGCACAGAGCAGAGACGGCAGAGAGAGAAGGAACTCGGAAACCGTAGCAACATCGCTGGGAAGTGACTACAGGACACCCTGGCTACTGCAAAGGAGAAAATGTGGTTTGGATGGAGAACTGTGGGGATCTGGAAATATGGGAACTCCACACAGTTCCCTGATAAATCCAGAATTAGCCACTATAAGAGTTAGAATCAACAGCAGGTTCAAGAACCTCCCAGAGCAGCTGAAAGGATTATCTGAGACAAACAGTATGAAAGCACTTGGCAGAGTACAAATATCATCATGTTGCAAAGCTGGACCAGGAGCAAGATTTCAAGGGTCACCGTGGGGGAAAAAGGCGGTGGGGCCTGCGTGGAATGGCCACCTTCCCATCTCCAGCTACCCTGTTTCCAAAGGCATTCGAAATACAAATTTTAAGGATACAATTCAATGATTCTGATACTTGTCTTCTCTGTTTCACACAACGTGTGAATAAAAGCAAAGTTAGAAAACTTTCCCCTTTTTAACTCAGTAATATACACCTTAAGTAAAGACCAGTGGGCTTAAGGAATGAAAGCAGCTGCCAAACAAGTTTTCTTGGCTCTCATTTGCCACCCCTAAGCCCTCCCATATGGAATTCTCCAGCTGCTTTAGGAGCCAGGAGGCACAAGGGGCTGAGGAGGGCACCCCAGAAACAGCCCTGGGCTGTGCTCAGTCGCGTCCAACCCTTTGCAACCCTCTGGACTGTAGCCCGCCAGGCTCCTCTGTTCATGGGGATTCTCGAGGCAAGAATACTGAAGTGGGTTGCCATGCCTTCCTCCAGGGGATCTTCCCAATCCAGAGACTGAACCCACATCTCTTGCACTGCAGGCAGATTCTTTATCATCTGAGCCACCAGGGAAGCCTGGAGGCAGCCCTGACTTCCATAAACCAGGCCTAATGAGTCGAAAAGCTCTGTTTGGGTTGGAGGGGGTAGAATTCCCTTCTGCCCTTTTTACCAAGTTCTTCAGGGCTGGCCAATATGAAAAGACATCTTGGGGTTGAGGAGAGGAGGCAAGGAAGGGGGTAACATTGCCTACTGACCTGGACTGGGCCAGGGGTGAAGTCAGACACGCTGGAGACAGGCTGCAGGGCGTGTGGCCTCAGGGCTCATCCCACAGGCTGAGCAAGCCAGGCCACTGTGTGCAAAGGGCAGGACTCCCCCACCCACACTGGCCTAAGCTCCTGGCACGGGACCCTCTGTTAGTCTGACTCCATCGCCATGGCCCCCTAGGCCTGGCCAGCTGAACTCAGGTGATTTCCACAGTGTGGGCACAAGTCCACTCTGGTGGGGAGTAAATCTGTCACAGTCGAGGGCAGGACACATACCACACAGCTGTGGGCCCTGGGCCAGCCCCACGGTGGGAGAAAATAATCAGATCCCTGGATGTTCCTTTCCTGTGTCCCCTCCACCCTGCACTGCTCAATCAACTCAGGGCAGGCTGACGAACAGCCTGGGAGTATGAAGCATATCCTTTCTTGGGTCTGGGCACCCACAGGCTCCAGATACTTTGCTATGATGGATGAACTAGTGGGTGGGAAACTGCCTCCTCTGAATGGACTGGAGACCAGGCTGCCCAGCCAAGAGCCACCATACAAAGGAGACTCCTGTATCTATGCACTGGAGTTCTACTTGGGTTGGGAAATACCAAGGAGCCAGGGGCAGACTTCCGCCCACAGTGACTCATCCAAGTCTGGCAAGCACACCCAATGGAGACCTCACCTCAGCCCTGCCCCCAGGAGCTGGCCAGGTCAGCACGTAGCTTCTTAGTTCCAGTTCCTAGCATCCTAGAGCCACGTGTCTAACTCACCTGCACACATCCTGCCCAGAGCTGCCTCACTGTGGGGCACTGAGATGAGATCCATCGAAAGGGGGCTCCCTTCCCACCATTCAGGTCAAGGAAGGCTCAGGGAGCAGGCTCCCAGGCTCTGGAGATGGCATATTTCAGAAGGTGTTATTGGGAAGATAGATAAAGGAAGGACAATGATATCTTCTTTATCATTGTTATGACTGTCCTTCCCAGTTCACAGGTACAGCATTAGAACAATGGACAATTCCAACAGGGACAGGCATTTTCCTCAAGGTAGGGGTGGCTCCTGTCATTTCATGCAACATGCCAGTGGGGAGACTTGGTAGGACAGTTACTCCCCAGAGAACCTCCCTTTCATTCACGAACACTTATGAATCATGCTCTGTGACAGAAGTGGGCAACACCAGAGCGCTGGCTGATGAAGAAGCAGGCTCAGAGAAGGGAGAGAGGGCACAGCTGGCCCCAGAGAGCTCCGGAAGGAAGTCTCAGAGACAAACCCGACTAGTCTCCAGGGTCCTTGAAAACAGCTGCGCTGCATAGCAGAAGAAACTAGACTCAGCACAGGGTCTGGCCCCAACCATCATGATACGCAAACCTGGAAGAAACTGAGCCAAACCTACACAGGCCTGAGATCAAGAGGAGGTGGGGACTCCAAGGGCTGAATTTTCTAACCACGGAGGCAGGGAAGGCTAGACGGAAGGCTCCTGAACTGTGGGAGTCTGTGAGAGGGTCAACCATAATAGTGGAGATCTGCAAGGCAGAGTAGGGATGAAAGGTGAATAAGTGCCAAACAGGATAATTCAAGGCAGCAAGCCTAAGCTCCAGGCAGGAGAGGCCAACCCCATAGAGCGCATTCCTAGACCCAGAGACTCAGAAGGAAGGCAAGGAAAGGGACCCTCGGCACCTCTCCCCCAGGCAACTCTCGTTAGCTTGAAAACAAGACCCTCAAGAGTCCTGATTGGGAAATTCCCTAGTGGTGCAGTGGTTGGGACACCACGCATTCACTGCTGAGGGCATGAGTTCAGTCCCTGATTGGGAACTGCTGCTGCTAAGTCACTTCAGTCATGTCTGACTCTGTGTGACCCTATAGATGGCAGCCCACCAGGCTCCCCGATCCCTGGGATTCTCCAGGCAAGAACACTGGAGTGGGTTGCCATTAAGATCCTGCAAACCACGCAGCTCAGGCTAAAAAAAAAAAAAAATGAGAGGAAAACTAGCCTTTGCTTTCTCATAAAGTTTTTTTTTCTTAGAAAAACTGCTTATGTTAATATAAGCTCACATAACCTTTTGACCTAAAACAGGAAAGTCTCTGGTGCAGTTATTTCCCCCCAGATAGCCAGAATCCTGATAGGGTTCTAGCTATTCAAACCATCATCACTAAACATCTCCAACTCGTCTTCAGTGGAAATAAATTGGCCCTATTTTACAGAGGAATAATTGAGGCCAAGGTGTTCTGAACGATGCAAGGCCCACAGCACATAAAGGCAAAGCCCAGGATGCAGGTCCCTGGTGACTTGGGCAGGGGAGATGGGTGGAGGGTTCATCCAAACGAAAGCCTATGTTACAAATTTCTCTTATTTTAAAATAGCGTCTAAGCGCTAAAGAAAACAGCCTATGAGATTTCACTGCTTGTGCCCCACATATCCAGAGTTTCCGCTCTTAGCAAACCATCAGCAGGTGCTCCAGCACTCTCCATTTTCATCTGGTTCTCGGAGCAGCACTCAGGGATTTTAACATATTCAGTGTTTCCCTTCATGAATGTTTTGCCCTGACTCTGTACTTTTTACAAACAAAAGCCATTCCTGTCTCCACTTATGTCAACCTCCTTTCCTCCTCCAATAAAACAAGGGAAAAAGAAGTAGGTTGAGGAGGAACTGACAGATCTTTTCCAAACTCCTACTAATGGCAGTTTATTTTTAAGTGCTGCTCCCAGAGAACACCAGGATCTGAAAAGCTGATAGGTACTCCCCCTTGGAGCTGCTGTCAGGGAGAAACAGGGCCTCCCTGAAAGCACACAGACCAGGCTGGAGGAGAATGGCCCCTTTCACACGCTCTTAGCCAAGTGCCCCTCCTCCCTCAGGCTCTCCTGAGCATTTTCCCCGACTCCTACCACAAAGCAAGATGGACGGGGCTTGTTTGGCATGCCACCCCACAGTCAAAGACCAGAGCCACGTGTCCAGCCAAACAGCCAGTACTGTTAACAGAACACCTGGTGAAGTGATTCCATAAGGCAGTACAAGGCCTTCAAATGGAGAAAGAGGCACAAAAGTCAGGGCCTAGGGAAACCCTGGGCCCAGGAGACCACTACTCTTCTTTTACAGACTAGGGAAACCAAAGCCCAGAAGAGGGCAAGAGATTTACTCCCAGGTCACTCAACTCCCTACATATCCCTAACCAAGTCAAACCCTTTAAAATAACATCAGTCCAGTTTTGATCATTAGAGTTCAAAACAGAAGTAAAAACCTGAAGCTGTGCAAAGCTAAGCCAAAAAAAGAAGACTGAGAAACCCTGAGAAAACAGGGCTCTCTCAGAAGAGGACCTGCTTAAGCTAGCAAAATGGAGAGGCTGCCTTTCAAGAATGAAGGATTTAAGCGAGGCTTTGCTGGGGCTATTATCTCCAGCACCAAGAGTCAGGCAACTGACTCGACGAAGTGAGGAGACAACAAGAAGGGATGAATTTGAACGAAAGTACTAGAGAATGTAGATGGACAGAAAGAATGTCTCAAGTTATTCAGGGGTAGGACATGGCAGCGGAACCATCTGTCCTAGAAATCACAGCATGTTTCCAGCCCAAATGACCAAGAAATTTCTCTAGCTCAATGATGGAGCCATACCCTGTTGGAACATCTTCTTAGTTGCCCACTGCACACCAAACTTTGCACTATTAAGTCCTAAACCCAGCACACCAGACTCCAGTCCCTCATTTCCATCTCATTCATTTATCATATCCCTTGCCAGACAGTGCTCTCCAAACAGCACCAATCCCCTCTCCTATTTGCCCAGAAATTCCCAACCTTGTTTTCGCTCCCAGCCCTCCTTCCACCTAGAATGCTCTCACATTTTCTCTACCTGCTTAAAAAAATAATAATAACCATCAATCCTTAAAGAATTGGAGGAAGAGAAGTTCAGGCCCAGAGAACAACATGGCAATCAGTTCTGTGAAGGCAAAGACAGTGTCTCCCTTCTAGTCTAACCATCCTCATACTTCATGGAGTCCATGCTATTTAACAAAAGGTAAAGATAATCTCAAGAACCCCTACCAGGTCTGGAACCAGAGAAATAAGTTGTAAAGTGCTAAACCGGAAACAATTTAATCTCAGCTTTAACAGGGAGACTGTTGTCTCAAGGAGGGTCAGCTCCAGTCTGCCAGATATCAACAAGGAGCAGAAATCTTTTTTCTGCCTGTGGTCCACTTTTGGGATAGGGAGGCACAGAAACCAAGCCAGCCTTCCGAGGACCAAGCTTTAAATTTAGCCTTGCAAGGAGTCAGAGGGAGACACTGGACTTGACTTATTCAACTCACTGTTTTGAGTCAGCATAACTGGGTGTCCCGATGAAGTCTCAGCAAGCCGTGAGCTCATCAAACGCCCCAAAGTGCCCATGTTACAGTCATGGTCCCATCATGGCTTCTCCCCAAGCATTCAAGGACCATTAAGTGTCCAACTCACCCCCAGGACATTCAGTTCTGGTGCCTATGAGAGTGAGATCAAAGAACCCTGCCCCCTTCTGGGTTAGGACTACCTTGAGCAGGCAGCTAGATGACTACTTCATCTGCTCGTATAAATCTTAGGAATATATACATTTTTTACATTCCCCTTCTGGACCCTGCCTCCTGAATTCCACCAGCGTTAGAACTCTGGTAAACTACAGAGGTGTTTCTTTCACCCACCGGAGCCACCTCATTGTAGGGGGACAGGAATCACTACCAGGTGTGTGGTCACTTTATACACAGCTGTGAACTCAAGATTCCAGTCTGCAGGCCGCCAGGTGGAAGAAAGTCCCAGGGCCACCCTGCCAAGGCCCCAAAGGCCCAAGCCTCTGCTACCCACTGTGGGTGACTGTATCCTCAGAGAACAAAATAGGGCTGTCAGTCAAGGTTCCAAAGGGGATCTGGGGGAAGGAATTGTGCAGGATCACTTTTGTCTGGGAATCATTACTGGAAGAATGACCCAGAAGATCTCAGAGAGAGAAAAAGCTTCGGGAGAACAGCCAGGTCTCTTCAGAGCCTTCATCGCACCTCTGATGCCTAACGTGATCTCTGAAATTCTCCTTTATGTCTTTCCTGCCTGTCGTTGTCCTCACGCTCATGCCCCAGTGGATCTTGGTTCCACTCAAGTAAGACAGCCACATAGCAGGCAGTGCCTGGCACTAAGGGCCACTCAATTATAATTGATGAATTCAGTTCAACAAGTGAACCGTATCTGAGGGCCTTACTTTGTGCCAGGTGCCGGGCACTAGTGAGGGAAGGGTTGGGGGGAGGGCATGCTCTCATTTCAGTCAAGATTGGCAGAATGACGGAGCTTGGCCACGCGGCTGGAGGAAGTACAGCGGTTGGACCCCAGGAGGCGACAGCTGCTACTCCTCCCCCTCGCCCCCACCAGTGCCCCCTGGCCTCCCGGGGCCCCCCCCCCCCACGCGGGCCGGGCG
>SJYV01007525.1:55201-104961 GCA_006410875.1 Neotragus pygmaeus
TCCCCGCACCGCGTACTCCACCGCCTTCACCTGCGGGTTCATGGACTCGAGCGTAAGGATGCGCTCGCGCCGGCTCCGCTCGGGCCGCACTTTGAGCACCGCCGAGGCCTCGGCGGCCGCGCTGCTCTGACTACGGCCCCAGGGGCCGAGGGTCCGGGGGCAGCAGCCCCGCCGGACCAGCGCCGCCGCCAGCTGCATCGCGCGGCCGCCGAGAGAAACCTTGGGACAAATAGGGAAAGAGAACAAACACGTCGCGCACAGCCCAAGGCTGGCACGCGGGCACCCGCCCCCAAGCTCAGCCAAGGGCTCCTTCAGCGAGAGGTGCCAGCCTGGCTTCGGGGACGGGTGCCCATCCCCCGGCGACTCGGACCCTGCACCTCGCCGCTGCAGAGCCAAAGCGCTCCACAACCGGGTTTTGCAAAGGCTGAGCCCAATGCATGCATGCAACGTGCCTGTCGCCGCCTGGTCACCCCTTTGTCGAGTCCGGCTAGAAAGCTCGCCTAGAGCAGCTCCTCGGCTCAGGCGCCGGCAGCCGCATCCCAGCTCCCGCACACAGCACCCGGCCCCCAGCGCTCACACACCCACAGCACTCGAGTCCGCCCGGGCCTCCCCGCTGGCTCCTGGGCCTTGTAGTTCCCTTGTCGTTTTTCAGAACAGATGTGGCGAACTGGTTGAACTACAAGTCCCATGGTGCCCCGCGCTGGCCTGATCTGGGGGCCGGGCTGGAGGCGGGAGCGAGGGTCTGGCTGTGCCGAGAGCTGGGCGGGCTCTTTGTCTGGCTAAAGGGTTGGGATCCCGGAGGGGGTCTGGCAGGGGCTCTCCTCGCGGCTTTCTGCGAATTTAGAGCTATTTGGTGCTTCTCCCTGGAGGCGCGTCGCGCATCCCCCCACACAACCCTTTCCTCAACATCTGCAGACACAGGCGGAAAGATGGTGCAGTCCTCCCCCCAAGTTTCATCATCCAGGGTTCAGTGGCCGCCGTTTAGGAAGCAGGGGTGGGGTGGGGGTTAGGAGTTTGCGACTTGACTGCCACTTTTACCCGTCTCAACATCAGTTTTCTTGTCAAAAGGGAGATCAGCTCTCAGCCTTTAAGGATTGTCGTGAAAATTAAAGGACCAACAGCTGGTATATACCAGGTGGTCAGGCTTCCTGACAGCTCCATTTGAAATGCTACCCCACCTCCACTACCTTTTAATTTCCTTTCTAGCATCAGAAATTTAGATACTTTTTATTGGCTCCCCCATTAAACATGTAAGCTCCAGAAGGCAGGGACAGAATTTTTCTCGTTCATTGTGTTCACAACGTATTCACACAACCTCTGAGTGTTAGCAGCACATAGTAAGAACTCAGTAAACGTTTGTTGAGAATGGATGCTCAACTCTTTGTAGCTTTTTTTTTTTTTTGGTAAAGGTACCTGCTGGTGACTAAAAAAAGATGTACAACTTGAGAGTTGTGAGTTAAGTTTTATTTGGGGCAAAATGAGGACTGAAGCCTGGAAGGCAGCATCTCAGATGGCTCTGAGAGACTGCTCCAAAGTGGCAGTGGGGGAAAGTCAATATATAAGGTTTTAGTGAAGGGGGAGTTCAATACCATGAAGCACTCAATTTACAAAAGGGTTTTCTGTTAGTCATGAGGATCTGATGTCACCATGATGATTTAGTGCTTCTCTAGATATGAGGAGATGCAAGGGTTGAGATCATAAAATCCGTTCCTTAAAACATCCTACTATCTGAAGACCTGTCCCACCAGATTCCCTGGAGCAGAGTGTCTGACTGCACCCTGAACTCCCTCAGGGGGTGTTAAAGATCAACAGCTATGGCAGCAAGGGGTTCAATCTCCACAGAGGCAGATGGCAGATGCCTTGTTCAAGTCACTGGCAATGCTCTTGGTAAGTGCCAATTTCTTGTTGACATGGTCCCTTTGTGGTCATAAATTCTACCATACTTTGGGGGTCATTTCATAACCATTTTGTCCCGCGTTGCTGGGAAGGCTCATTCCCGGTTCTGAAGGTTTTTGTCGATAAGACACTCAGTGTGCTATTACTGGACTAGGTCTTAATAGTCAAAGATCTCTGGACATCTGTCTTCTAGTTATGGTCCAGGAAAGTATTCCCTCTCGTTGCATCTTTTCATTCCTGCTGCTAAGTCGCTTCAGTCGTGTCCGACTCTGTGCGACCCCAGAGACGGAAGCCCACGAGGCTCCCCTGTCCCTGGGATTCTCCAGGCAAGAACACTCGAGTGGGTTGTCATTTCCTTCTCCAATGTGTGAAAGTGAAAAGTGAAAGTGAAGTCGCTCAGTCGTTTCCGACTCTTAGCGACCCCATGGACGGCAGCCCACCAGGCTCCTCCATCCATGGGATTTTCCAGGCAAGACTACTGGAGTGAGTTGCTATTGCCTTCTAGAGTCACACTATTACAATCATTGATCATATATCAAAGTATACATTTGATCAACTGCTTCAAGTCTAGTCATCATTTCCGTTGAAGGCTCAGTCATATACTTGGTAATACAAGAAAGAACAATCTTGTGAAACAAGCAAAATACAAATGGTATAGTTAATAGCATTAGTGGAATTAAAAGTAAATATTTTAGCCATGAGCCTCCCACACCAGTTTTTTTTTTTTTTTAAAGATTGTCAAGACTAGGGAATGGGTCACTTAGAGCAGAAATATGATTTTTCATGTGGTTGGTTCAAATGTGTTAAAGGATTTATCAGGTACAAAAATACAGCATTCAGTTTGAATTATAGCACACATATCTCCCTGAGATGCTGTAAGCTGTCAAGGGTCTTGCAGTTGTGTAGCACTGCCTTTCTCATCATAGAGATCTCAGAATTCAATAGGATAATAGCCCAGTTACTATCATTTAAAGCTTATGAAAGTTGTCGAGGCTTAGATATGGTCAATTACATCCTCCAACCCCACTGAAGGCACACATTCACACACACAAGCTGCTAAATGGTCATACCAGTAGAATACAGATCTTTGACCCATTGAAATCATACCAGTGGTAGATTGGTTGGGGTTACCTGTAATTTGTTAACATGTATGACCTTAAATTCATGGGAATCCCAGGCTACACCTTCATATCATCCCTGTAGATGTCAAGGTCATAAATTAGTGCCACAAATCCACTGAGTTCCATACCAATCACTCTCTCTAAGGGTAATAACAGGCATAGTTCATAAAGCACCCAGCCTTGTCTCATAATTACCAGGTTGATCATTTTCAGTATGATTTAACCATTCCCAACATAGAGGAGCCTTTAAACTTAAAGGACCATAGCCTGGTGTTAACCATGTAGATCCTCCCCATAATTGTAGTTTTCCTTTTAATAAATGAGAAGTTAATTTTTTATTGAGACTTAGCTCATCACTCCGATTGAGTTTAAATGACCCTAAGAGAAAACTTAAATCTATGGCCAGCCTCAGAGCAGGTATTTTTAATTGGCCAGGTGAGAGGATCCCATCTAGAATTGTTATGAATAGATAGAACAGGACTGAACACTCATCTAAAACAAATTTCCTAGGGGGTATCCAATCAGAGCCCTAAAGAACAGAAATCCACCAGGGTAACCAAGACGTAATAGGCACAGGTAATTGGCCACAATCCAACAATTGGATTTAAAAGTTAGAGTTTTAAACTAACATAGAATCATGTCCATGATAGAAAACATGTGATTGATAGGCATAGGTCCAAGGAATCAAGAAAACATTATAAATGATCATAAAAGTCAGATCAGCATCTTGGGCAAGCTGTCTACTTCTAATGTCATCTTCTCGTCCTAGAGTAGTGTAGTTTCCTGTTTGAGCACTGTTTTAAGGTGAGTTTGAGGTCAGCAGGCCTCTCTATGGACCAGTCCAGCTTAGGGGCCTTTGGAAATGGGAGTTAACTGAAGAGTCAATTTCCCTTCAATTTCACTGGGGATGAGCTAGTTAAGAGTACCTGACAGAAAGGCCCTTCTATCCAGATTGGAGACAGTTCCTTAAATTATGTCTTCTTCCAGTCTTGATTGGAGATCATGTGTGAGGCATCTTATCTTCATCCAAAGAGAGTTACTGCGATAAGCTTCAGAAACAACCCTAGAGTGTCTTTTAATAATTCAATTAAATTTTACATTAATATACCCTAACAGCGAAGAACTACCCTGGAAATAAGTCTTAGTAGATACAGACTTCCATTAACAAACTAGGATTTAACATTCCTTGAAACATCTCTTTCTAAAATCACCATCATCTTTACCAAATATAACCTAACTAAGACCTGTTTGTAATATAGGTCTGGTCTCAAGAAACTTGGCCTGATGATTTACATAACCATAATTGATCATAGACTTTTTTGCTTCGCTGAGAGTTGCTTTGCTCACACTGAACTTTTAAAATCTCTGGAGGGTTCAGATAGAGAGAAAAGATAAATGTTTCAACTTATTTATAAAATGTAATTTTACCAAATTACTGTCATAATTAGTTTGAGGGGAAGGTTTTTTTTTTTTTCCTTATACCTGGAAAACACAGATTCAAATCAGTAATTTTTCATATAGAAACCATAAAAGTTATAAGCACATTCACCAGTTCATTCAGTCCTTTTGTTAACGTTTGTGAAGTCATCAGGTTTTCTATTAGAATCCTTACTCAGTTCAGAAACTAGTATTTATCCAAAAGTCCTTTTTATAAATCTACTTGCAGAGGTGAAACTTGGTTAGTGCTATGACAATATGGACATAGCAACTAGAATTATGCCTGGTAACATTTTACCCAAACATATCAAAATTTTAGGAACTCTATACAGTTTCTAAGATATCTATATTAGTAACATTTACCATACAATATAACCCAAGATTTATTACTCACTTGACAATACCTCTCATGCAATTCTGCATACAAAATGAACCTAATTAGTGTAATCTTGGGATGTTTCAGGGGCCCTCTGAAGCATCCCAAAGTTAGCTGGAAATCTTTTATGAATAAGATAAAATGATTTTGGAAGCTTTGTCAACAAATATCAAAAAGGCCAAAGTAACAACAAGGGATTTCAGAGCAGATCATTTAAGAGATAAAGAAGCTTAAATCTATTATCAAAGGCAGTTCAATATCTGAAGAAAAGTTGTCCTCTTAACAGAGAGAAAAGCTAAATTCAAGTTTTTGCACCAGCTTAGAAAGAAAGTGAAGTCGCTCAGTCATGTCTGACTCTTTGCAACCCCATGGACTGTAGCCTACCAGGCTCCTATGTCCATGGAATTTTCCAGGCAATAGTACTGGAGTGGATTGTCATTTCCTTCTCCAGGGGAATTTCCCAACCCAGGGATTGAACCCAGATCTCCCACATTGTAGACAGACACTTTACTGTCTGAGCCACGAGTCAGTACTTTACTTAAAAGGTAAACTTAATTAACTTTATTTTAAACTTAGTCCTAACCATATACAAAACTCTTTCCTCATGGTTCACTTTTCACAAACCTTATCCCTTTCTGTACCCATTACTGCGTTCTTCCATCCTAAAAAGCCACCTGTAAGGCAGGCTTACTTCATTTTCCCTTCACAAAATGAAATTCCATTCATCATACCTTCTTTATTGAAAAGACATTTCCTACCTCCCTTAAGCAACCAAGAACTGACTTTTATATTAGCATTTTATAGATTGATGAGCATAAATATCAGTGATAATTTCTAAAATCTTTATTTTCTTAGAGAGAACATTTTAGGATGGCACCAAACATCATTTCTTTTAATCCCAAATCTCTTTAGTTTCTCTGTAAGAGGTAATTAGTGTTTAGTAGTAAATGTTTCAAAATCTTTTTTTATTTGGAAATGACTTAGCTATTCAATAGACTTCCAACACTTAGTTTAGCACAACCCTTAGAATTTCAAGTTACCCCAATCTGGATAGACTATTTTAGACAGACATTCCTAAAGTGTAATTATTCTTAATAGAGTTTATCTAAAGGCTTATATCTCATTTACATTTTTTGTAGAAATTTCTTCACTCAGCAAGGTAACTTTCTTGCTGACAAACTTGTAACAGATATAGTAATATTTAACTTATATTAAACCTAGGTACAATGAAAATATTCTGCTTAATGTTAATTACTCTTAGACATGTCTACATTATATAAATCAACAAATAAACATTAATATCAGGTATTTAACACAATATTTCCCAGTTTACATGAACCTGAAATTNTTATATTAAACCTAGGTACAATGAAAATATTCTGCTTAATGTTAATTACTCTTAGACATGTCTACATTATATAAATCAACAAATAAACATTAATATCAGGTATTTAACACAATATTTCCCAGTTTACATGAACCTGAAATTCATCTAGGTTAATTTCTCTTGTATTTAGAATTATTTGATTTGTAAGTGCTTGCTTACTTTTTTTTTTTAAAGGCCAATTAGATTAGAGCTTATTTACAAACAGGATCTCAGCAATCAGCAATATTATCAAAAAAACAAAAGACACACACTGAGACATACATACATCCAAATTGACACAAGAGATCCTATAGCTTTGTTTTCCAAGCTCAGTTATGAATAAAAAATGGTTGTAGTAAGATTTTAAAAGGCTTTGTTCCCCTTTTGGTTTTTTGTTCTTTCTGATTTCAGGAATTAGATATGGTCTAGATAAGTGATCCAGAGAGCTCTGGTCTAAAGGTATAGGAAGAGTTGTTTACTCAGGGCAAGAATCCTTAAAGAGGTAATTTTTTCTTCAAGCTTCTTCTGGAGTCTAAAGAATATTGTGACCACACTGTCAAAAATTGTGTTTTGTGTGTGTGTGTGTGACCATAGTTTTATAGCCAAAATTTAGACCAGATAGTGCTCAACTTGGCCCTGATAACAAGGGCAGATTGGTCCCATCAGGGATTGTCCCTCTGGGGAAGTAGGGGGTCTTAGTTTGATCAGCCCCAGGCTGTTGATTACAGGAGGAAGTCCTAGATGTAAGGGAACTTAAGTTCATTTTCCTATCCTATGTCAATAAAGATCTAATATTTTTAGGCCATTTTTCTTGTCATTGGATCATAGCAATAGATGACTATTTAAAAAATTTTCTCAAGGGGTTCCCAGGGGAGTGTGGAAACTTAAAGTGAGCAATTCACATATTAGCTCCAACAGTTTGTACCAGATGTCTGTGCACTCAAACCAAATCAACAAACCAAACTGAGTCAGAACTTCACCAGCCAGGAGTCACACTCCAAATGAAACGAAAGGCAAAGAGATGCCCCCAAATCAAAAGCCAAGTAGCAAGAGTGCCCCATAAAGATGGTAAAGCGATGCCCTAAAATCAAAAGCCAAATCGCATAAATGCCAAACATGACCTGGCAAAGTTAGTGCTAGCAGCCTTTTTTCAGTTTTGATATAGTTTCAAGCAATTCCTTGCTGATTTTCTGTGAAGAAGTTACTCTACTGAAGGAGGAAACAGACAGAGCTGGACTCCGTCTTAGGCCAGGCTGCGAACATTAGCTTACACGCCTGGTCACCCTCCCAATAACTCTGGACTTTGTGCCTGGTGTGTACAGAAATGGCATACGAATGGAAAACCATACCCCTGGATGAAAGAGCCTCAGGACTTGTACTTGGACTCTCTGTTGCCTAAAAGAATATGCTCATTGTCTCTATAACAAAACAAAGTGGTAAATTCCATTATGTTTATTGGGATATGACCACAGGCCTATTGATAGATATCTAGTCTTGTGACACATGAATCATGGATTAACTTTGATCGTATCTCTTTTCCCTTGTCCAGACTAGTTTCAATGAATTTGGGGAGATGGGTTTGAGCAAGTACCCTTAGGGTATATAAGGTTTTCACAAAAACTGGTCGGGGTCCTTTGCTAAAAGAGACTCTGCCTTGGGCCCACCAGTGTAATAAACTGCTCTCCACTATCTGCATTGTCCTTCTGAGTGAGTTTGTTTCCTGGAACGCGTGGCTACAACACTATCATTTCCTGCTGTAGAAGCTTCTATATACCAGTCAAAGCACGACTGGCCTTGTCTAATTGTGCATGCAAAAAATATCAATTTTAGAATATCAAAAGAACCCAAATCTGGCCATTTTAGATTGAGATCTCTTTTAGTATAATTTCTCCAATTAAGCACTTGTAAGTGTGAGCTTTATATGTATTGTAGATGAATCTGGCTCGAGTGTTAGTCAGAGGCTGGCTTTCTGACACCGCTTTGTTTCTGTTGAGAGATTCTGTTTCCCATTTTAAGCTGAATGTGTCAGGGATAAAAGTCACTAGTGAATTTGTGTAATGGGCCCACGTGCTGCTTGTGAGTTTATCTCCCCTAGGAGTCAACCTAGAGTCATTTCAGCTCATCTTACGTGTCTCAGAGTCTGTCTCTGGCAATCTAAGACCACCATGCCTGCTCAGGTAGCTGAATGGCCAGTTCTTGTGTGTGACCCCTGGACGAGCAAGTATTTTAATTAATGAGTGGATTTCCCTATGGGACCACTGCACGATATGAGGACTAGGCCTCCATCATTCCTGTAAATTTCTCAGTCACTTGAGAAAACCGAAACTGGCCCGGAGGAGTCTTGTCCCTTTTCTTCAGAGCAAAACCCTCATGTATTTTCCTCACTTTTATCCTGACAAATTCTATAATGGCAGTCAAATTGAGAAAAAGTGTCAGATCAGCCTCTTAACCACTCAGCCAAGACCATGCAGTCCCCTGCAATGGAATGACGTCAGCATCTTTCAGCTGAGCCCCAGGTACTCCTCGATTTTTTTGCAGTCGAGCCCTCCCTACCCAGTACCTTTCCACTGGGTGGGCAATTCTCCTGGCATCTTTCAGCCAGACCCCCACCAAGGATCTTTTGACTAGGTGGGAATTTCTCAGTATCTTTCAACCCAGCCCCACTCAGTGTCTAGACCGTGAGTGGATATGCCCTGGATATTTCACCTGGGGCCCCCCAGTATCTTTCCTACTAGGAGGGGGCAGGTAACCTGCTCCACTGCCAAATAACTCAGAATCTCAACCAATACAGGAGATTCAAGAACCAAGAGAGACTTACCCAGATTTTTCTGCACTCCCCGAGGAGACAGATGGGCGCACGGGGCCGCTGCTGGTACCAAAGCTCTGTTCCTCTTGGAGTCCAGTCAAAAGAAGGAAGTCCACTCTGGGTCCCTTCGTGGTCACCATAAGAGTCAACTAAAAAAAGATGTACAACTTGAGGGCTCTAAGTTTTATTTGGGGGCAAAAGGAGGACTGCAGCCTGGAGGCAGCATCTCAGATGGCTCTGAGAGACTGCCCCAAAGCGGCAGTGGGGGAAAGTCAATATATAAGGTTTTGGTGAAGGAGATGTTCAATACCATGAAGCATGCAATTTACAAAGGATTTTTTGTTAGTCATGAGGGCCTGATGTCACCATGAAGGGATTTAGTGCTTCTCTAGATATGAGGAGATGCAAGGGTTGAGATAATAAAATCTGTTCCTAAAAACATCCTACTATCTGAAGACCTGTCCCATCAGATTCCCTGGAGCACAGAGTGTCTGACTGCACCCTGAACTCCCTCAGGGGTTGTTGAAGNATTTAGTGCTTCTCTAGATATGAGGAGATGCAAGGGTTGAGATAATAAAATCTGTTCCTAAAAACATCCTACTATCTGAAGACCTGTCCCATCAGATTCCCTGGAGCACAGAGTGTCTGACTGCACCCTGAACTCCCTCAGGGGTTGTTGAAGGTCAACAGCTAGAGCAGAATAGGGTTCAGTCTCCGTAGAGGCAGGTGGCAAATGCCTTGTGGTTCAGTCACTGGCAGTGCTCTTGGTAAGTGCCAATTTGAGTTGACGCTGCAGGCAAAGGCATCCTGGCTTCCCCAGAGTAAGTGCTGGGCAAGAGCGGGAATGGAAGACACCTGTGCTGAGACGCCAACGTCAACCAAAGGATGTGGGAGAAGTCACTTCCCCTCTCAGGGCCTCAGAGTCTTTATCTATAAAGTAAGTTGCATTAACTGACTTCTACAGTCCCTCGGGGACTTGTAATTTGTGTTGTAGGTGTTTTCAGGCAGATAAACAGTCCAGAGCTCCCTCACCCCAACAAACACCGACTCACATTAGCTTTGTGAAGGGTGGGGGGCAGGGGCACTTAAACACAGCAACACCAGGGAGAAAGTACCAGAAACTACGGATTTGAATATAGGTACATATGGCCACTTATCACTTGGCTGACTGACCATGTAACTTAGCCTTTGTAAGCCTAGTTTCCCCATCTGTGAAATGAAATAACACACCCACCTCATGGGACTGTGGGGAAAGTTCAGTGAGTTAACTGTAGAAGTCAAGAGTTTGGAACCTGGTGCTGTGGATCGCTCTTATTCCTCTTTGTCAAGAGAATGCCATATACTTTTTGATTAAATAAATTGATTACCAGTGGAGGGGAAAGGATGGGGAGAGCAACAGAAACCAGAGGTGGCGCTGAATATTCCTTTGTTAGCAAACTGAGTTGGCCCGTGGAGGGCTTTTCATCACTGGTTCCACCCTCAGCACCTGTGTCTACACTAGCTCCTTCCCAGCCTCTGTCTCAATGGATAGGTGTTCAGTCTCCAGGTAGAAGATTCTCCCCCAGGGAACTTCGCTTCTCTAAGGATGCCACTGCCTTCAATGTCATATTCTTACCTGCTCTGCTCAGCTGGGGAGATACCACACCCATGCATTCCTCTCCATCTCCAAAACACACTTAACCTTGACCTGCATAGACTGTAAACACAGTCCCTTCCTGCTGTCTCCACCCCTGATCAGGACAGTGGGCTGGGAGGCAGGGTGAGTTTAGGTGAGCATAAATCCATTTGTGCAACTGAGAAAAGCAAACTTCCAGAGCACAGCCCATCTACGTGGGCTCCCATGTCATCACTGTAGAAAACAAAATAGTGTTCCAAAAATGCCTTTTGCCAACCTGTCAAGATTGCATGAGAAGAAAGTTCCCTTGCATTCCTGTCAAAAACACTATAATTTGCAAAGCACTTTCTTATCTATCACTGCATTTTAATGACCTCAATGAAAGAAAAAGGACAAGCATTATTCCCATTTTACAGATGAGATTCCAAGAGATTAAGTGACTTCAGGTGACACAGTTAAGAGTGCAGCAGGAAGTGGGATTCCTAACACAGTGCTGCAGGCTATACATGCAGGAACCGGATTTACGTAGCTCTCTGGTTTTGGAAATTTGAGCTACCCATTGCAATGCACTGAGCCCTTAAAAGCTTTTGGGTGATAGTTGTGATGATGGTGGTGGTAATAGTGTGAATTCTGCCTTTATTTTGCCTTCTAGACCAGGTCAGGGTGGAGCAGGAGACAGGCTCCTAAATATTAAAAATAAAATCTGATTGAAATGGTCATAAATGCCCACCCTGTGAGCGGAGAGCTCCAAATACACAGCAAGCTCTTGATGACCCACAGTTAAGAGAATCATACTGTGCAAGACATGGTACCAGTCTTTAATCCTTTCCTCAACAGGTTTCTACTGGGCACCTACAAGGTGCCAGGTACTGGCTGAACTCTGGGTCTGCAGTCTCACAGACCATCCTTGCCTATACAGAACATATAGTTTCTTAGGGAAAGCAGATGTTGATTAGATAATTGTACAGACAACTGTGGTTACAAACTGAGATAATTGTTGAGATTTATGAGCACTTATATCCCAAAGGTCTGAGCAAAGGTTTCCCAAATGAAGTGGCCTGCAAGCTGGAGCTGATGATGAAGGATAGCAGTCCTGGCGGGTGAGGTAGACACAGTGATGTGCCCTCACCTGTCAAGAGAGAACTTGCCTTCAACCAAAGGGTGCAGTCAGCAGACAGCCTTGCATAGCATTTGCACAGAACTGCCTTGCCTGAGGTCACTGTCACACCCTAACTGCAGAAGCCTGGGAGGTGCTGGAGCAGCATTTGCTCCAGGGCTTCCCCAGGATGTTGGCCTTAGGGGTTTTCTTTCTCTGCCTGATCATGCTTCCTCCTACTTCTTACAGCAGTGGATTCTTAATGTTCATCTTGCACCTCACACTCCATCTTAGCGTTGGTGGGACAGCCTCACAAGCCAGGGATCGCTGGTGGCTGAGATGTCTGAAGAGCTTCAAGAAGTCTAGGATGATTGCAGTTCAGACTTGAGGGAGGGTCAGGACTGGAAGACAAGGGTCAGATGTGAGCTGTGGTAGGACAGGTAGGCCAGGTTCTAAATGTAATAATTTTGGTTTCATTTTGAGAAAAGAAATAATGTAATAAAGAAATGAAAAATGTAATAATTTTGATTTCACTTTTAAGCCCCTGGAAGGCTTAAAATAATACGAGAATTACATGATCATATTTATATTTAAAATTCTGCTGAATGGAACATGAATTGGAGGAGGGCAATGGAGGGTGCAAGAGGGTGACCTATGGCACAAATAAGGTCCAGGGTTGCCATGGACTAGAGTATGGGTGATGGGAAATGGACAGGCATCCTGAGGACCTTGTATAATACCTGGCACATAGAGGTTTTCAATAAATTTTCATTAAATGATTGTGGAGGTTGATTCTACAAGGTTCTCAAAGTGCTTGCCGTCCCGTAGGAGTTGGGCAGCTCATGGTAAGTGTGGAAAAGGCAGCTCCTAAGACCGTGGTACAGCCAGCTCTTGGAGTAAATGAGGGCCATTCCACTCAGTGAGGGTGATGAGAGACCTTCATAAGTAACCACAGAATGGAACAGAAGGTGAGAGGTTCTTCCCAGAAGAGCAGATGGGCACTGTAGTGTTGCAGGGAGAGGTAGATGACCTCTCAGAAT
Source organism: Neotragus pygmaeus (assembly GCA_006410875.1). Taxonomy (NCBI): domain Eukaryota; kingdom Metazoa; phylum Chordata; class Mammalia; order Artiodactyla; family Bovidae; genus Neotragus; species Neotragus pygmaeus. The sequence goes on from SJYV01007525.1 coordinate 67,955, forward strand.
GTCAGATCATGCTTGGGCTGAGTGCTTAGGTAACTCAAGTGTAGCTCTTTGTCCTTTGCTCCCAAGGACTCTTGGGAAGCTGGTAGAAGTTAGCACTCTCAGTAATCAAATACTTTGACTTGCCCCTTGAAAGGAAGGCTATGATAAATCTAGACAGTGTATTAAAATGAAGAGACGTCACTTTGCCAACAAAGTTCCATATAGTCAAAGCTTTGGTTTCTCACCGTAGTCATATAGTTGTGAGAACTGTACCATAAAGAAGGCTGAGCATCAAAGAATTGACGCTTTCGAATTGTGGTGTTGGAGAAGACTCTTGTGAATCCCTTGGACTGCAAGGAGATCAAACCAGTCAATCCTAAAGGAAATAAACCCTAACTATTCATTGGCAGGACTGATGAAACTGAAGATCCAACACTTTGGTCACCTGATGTGAAGAGCTGACTCACTGGAAAAGACCCTGATTCTGTGACAGATTGAAGACAAAAGAAGGGGGAAGCAGAGAATGAGATGGTTAGATAGTATCACCAACTCAGGACATAATCTGAGCAAACTCGGGGAGATAGTGAAAGACAGAGGAGCCTGGCATGTTGTAGTTCTATGGAGTGGTTGCAAACAGCCAGACATGACTTAGCAACTGAATAACAATAGTCTAGGCCAGTGATTCTAAAGTGGTTCCCAGAGTTTTTGCTTAAAATGTAAATTCCAGAGCCTTCGCACAGACTTGCTGGTTCTGAAACTCCAGGGATAGTTTTACCCAGAGCTTTTCCCTTAATCAGGATTCTGATTTGCACTAAAATTTGAGAACCATAGGTGCAGGATACTATCACGGTGGGAAAAGTCCAGATCAGGAAAGTCTGGATTCTGGTTCCAAATTTGTCACTAATCAGATGTATGACCCTGAACCAATACTATCTCTTCTTGAGCCTTGAACTCTTCATCTGCAGAACTACTTGCATTTCTACATGATTTCTAAGTTACTGGCTCTGCTGAGAGCTTAAAGACAGTCAAGCTTCCCCCTCCATTGCAACTGACTCCCCCAGTCACAGCTGCAGCCTCTGTTCACTTTGGTTTCCTTACCTGTCAGTGAGGTGNGTAGATGACCTCTCAGAATGTCAGATCATGCTTGGGCTGAGTGCTTAGGTAACTCAAGTGTAGCTCTTTGTCCTTTGCTCCCAAGGACTCTTGGGAAGCTGGTAGAAGTTAGCACTCTCAGTAATCAAATACTTTGACTTGCCCCTTGAAAGGAAGGCTATGATAAATCTAGACAGTGTATTAAAATGAAGAGACGTCACTTTGCCAACAAAGTTCCATATAGTCAAAGCTTTGGTTTCTCACCGTAGTCATATAGTTGTGAGAACTGTACCATAAAGAAGGCTGAGCATCAAAGAATTGACGCTTTCGAATTGTGGTGTTGGAGAAGACTCTTGTGAATCCCTTGGACTGCAAGGAGATCAAACCAGTCAATCCTAAAGGAAATAAACCCTAACTATTCATTGGCAGGACTGATGAAACTGAAGATCCAACACTTTGGTCACCTGATGTGAAGAGCTGACTCACTGGAAAAGACCCTGATTCTGTGACAGATTGAAGACAAAAGAAGGGGGAAGCAGAGAATGAGATGGTTAGATAGTATCACCAACTCAGGACATAATCTGAGCAAACTCGGGGAGATAGTGAAAGACAGAGGAGCCTGGCATGTTGTAGTTCTATGGAGTGGTTGCAAACAGCCAGACATGACTTAGCAACTGAATAACAATAGTCTAGGCCAGTGATTCTAAAGTGGTTCCCAGAGTTTTTGCTTAAAATGTAAATTCCAGAGCCTTCGCACAGACTTGCTGGTTCTGAAACTCCAGGGATAGTTTTACCCAGAGCTTTTCCCTTAATCAGGATTCTGATTTGCACTAAAATTTGAGAACCATAGGTGCAGGATACTATCACGGTGGGAAAAGTCCAGATCAGGAAAGTCTGGATTCTGGTTCCAAATTTGTCACTAATCAGATGTATGACCCTGAACCAATACTATCTCTTCTTGAGCCTTGAACTCTTCATCTGCAGAACTACTTGCATTTCTACATGATTTCTAAGTTACTGGCTCTGCTGAGAGCTTAAAGACAGTCAAGCTTCCCCCTCCATTGCAACTGACTCCCCCAGTCACAGCTGCAGCCTCTGTTCACTTTGGTTTCCTTACCTGTCAGTGAGGTGACAATATTATCTGCCTCAGAGAATTACTGAGAGGATTAAAATGACATTTTAAAAATGTATTTTCCTTGTGGATATTTGGGTAGATAAGGAAGTCTGAAAGGCTACACACTCTATTGTTAAGGATGCTTATCTTTGAGTGGTAGGATTATTGGTGATTAAGCTTTCTTTTTGCTTAATGTATTATCAATATTTTAACAAATGATAAATTTAAAAAGGAATGTTAAAAATAAAAATAAATTAAAAATATATAAACATGGAATTACCATATAATCCAGCAATTCCTCTTCTAGGTATACACAAAAGAGTTAAAGACAGGCAGGGACTTGAACAGATATTTGTGCACCAGTGTTCAAAACAGCATTATTCACAATAGTCAAAAGGTGGAAACAACACAAATCTCAGATGAATGGATATACAAAATGTGGATAAACAAAATAAAATGGAATATTACTCAACTGTTAAAAGGAAGGAAATTTTGACATACCCTATTACATAGATGAAATTTAGACATTATGCTAAGTGAAAAGAACAAAGGCACATTGTATAGACACAAAAGGGTTATTGTATTACTTTGTGTCTAAAAGAGGCAACTATAATAAGCAAATAGAGACAAGCATTATAGAGACAAAAATTAGAATAGATTAGCAAGGGCTGGATGGAAAGTGGAATGGGGAGTCACTTTTTTAAGAGAGGCACAGTCTCCACTTAGGAGGATGAGAAAGTTCTAGAGATGGATGGTGGTGATGTTTGCAAAACAATGGAAATGTACTTAAACTGGACACTTACAAATGTTCAGAATGGTAAATTTTATGTTATGTATATTTTACCACGAAAACTAATGAACAAGGATTTCCTATGCCATGCAAGAACATTTAAAGAAGGAAACAATATAAATGCTGATGGCTTCAGACATGGCTATGGAGCTGTTTCTGGAGGCATTTGTGAAGGTTTCTCCCTTTTCCTCCCCACCCCCTCTCTCTTTCTGCCACATACCAGTCAGCTCCCAGCCTTGGTCCTTGTGTTTTCCTTTCTAAATAAGAACCTCATTTTTGAAAAGTCGGGCTTCAGTTTTTAGTGGAACTTTAGGGGGAGGGTTTCATTGAGATCCCACTTGCTCTGAGTGTCTTTGGAACAACTAATTGCCTCTCTAACAAGTAAATATTAGTTGAGGTGAGCTGATAGCCAGGACACATGTACTAGTAAGCTTTCAAAATGACGTGCAAAGTAGGTTAAAGATAAACCTGTGATACAAAGCCAAGCTGGACACAGGCAACTGGTGCATTTGACACAAGTGGAATTCGTGGAGATTGGGACTGAATAGAGACATTTCACAAAAGCCATATTTGCAGTTCACTATTGCACTGATAACATTTCAGAATGGAGGCAGACATGTTGTGGTCTTAGCAGCTGATGCAACAAAACCAGGTATCAGAAAACAGGGTTAGGGCAGGGTAGAGGAGTGAAAGAGAACAATTGTTTAAGATTCAGGGGCAAACATAACCTCCGTCAATCAGAGGGTATTTATTGTTCCACATCCTTTGATTTCTTGCTCCCTGGACTTTACTTTTTCCATGGAGGGCATTTGGGAAAAATTTCAGAACTAGCCCTAGGGATTAATATAAAGAGAATTCTTAGCAGGAAACTCAATGACTTCAGCTATTCAGTGCCCCCAAATAGACACAATATTAAGTAAGCAATGGCTCAAATCAATTCTTTCAACTGGTTTATTCATTCAGTTTCCCAGATATTTTCTTCATGAAGCCACAGAATCTTTCACCTAGAGAAGCTTTCAAAATAGTTTTGGGACCTCAGAAGTTAGGAGGAAAAATATTTATGCAGTATCATCTGCTGTTGTCATTTGTTGTTCTCATTTACTCCTTTAGTTTTGGGGGGGTTTTGGATTCTAATTCTGCGTGTGTATGTTTGGTGAAGGAAAATGCAGCATTTATTGTAAAGGCACCAGTACAAGGAGGATGGGTGACTAGTGTTCTAAAACCCTGCACTAGGGAATCTGGACCTAGAGAGATGGGCTGGGGGAAGTGGGAAGGAGGCTCAAGAGGCAGGGGATATATGTACACGTATAGCTGATTCATTTTGTTGTACAGCAGAAACTAACACGACATTGTAAAGCAGTTATCCGCCAGCAAAACAATAAAAAAGACAAGAAAGGGAATCTGTTTCCTATTTTATGACTGGAAAAACAAGCATAAATTATTTGTGATTTGGGTTTAGCAGCAGAGTGGCCTGGGAAAAAGCTTTCTTCATTAGCAATAATATTATTATGTTAGGGGCAGTAAAGGGACAAAGTGGGTGATTAAATTCCACTAGGGGATTGTAAGTACAAAAAATACAGGATATCCCTGTAAGTCAACGATTACTCAAAAAAGTAGGTTTGCTTAACCACAAAAGAGGTTGTTTAGAAACAAAACCTTACAACAGAAGTGTGAGATATGCTCCAAAACTATATAATAATGGTGGCATGATACCCACATCCTGTCCAGTGAGCTCAATAGTTAATGATCCCTAGGGTATGCTCTTTGAACACATAAAAATAATAATTTGTGGACCTAGCTTGACCATGTAGGGACAAGAAAACTCCTCTGCCCAACCTGAAGGAGGAGCTGATGGTGGAAGCATGATGTCTACTCAAGAAAGACAGAGATTTTTCGGCCTCCACTTTTATTTTGATTATAAAACTGTAGCCCACAAGTTCTCGGGCATGGCATCCTCTCACCTGCTCACTTGTAAGCCTCACAAGTATCCTATTCCAGTAAGTTATTTCTTATCTATCACCTTGCCTCTTGCTGAATTCTTTCTGTGCTGAGACATAAAGGACTATGTCACCAGAGCTCTTCAGAGCCTCCAAAATGACACCGAATGGTTTCAGTTGTAGCTAACATTTTTATTAAGCATTTTTAATGCATCAGATACTGTGCTAAGCGCTTTACTGCTTCATATCAAACAACCCTCAGAACAACCTTATGACATATTTACTACTATGATCCCTATTACACAGATAAGAAAATTGATATTCAGAGAGATTGGGCTACTTTTCAAGATAACATAGCTAATAAGGGGCAGCACTAAGACCTGAACTTCAGATCTCAAGGGTTAAAGGCTCAGTCCCACAAGACTGCCCCCACTTTAGATACCAGCTGCGACTCTTCACTCAGATTCAGTAATTCTCTAGGATGACTCACAGAACGCAGGAAGGTTCTAGACTTATTACAATTTTATTATAAAGGGTATAGCTCAGGAACAGTCAAATGGAAGAGGTGCATGGGGGGGTGTAGGGAGGGGAGGAGCAGCACAAGACGTAGAGGAGGGCACACCATCCTGCCAGCACATGGATGTGTTTGCTAACTAACCAGGGTCCGCCTGCGGACACACAGCAAAGCCAATCTGCGGAAACCAGGTTGTGGTGAAGGAAAGTATAGCATTTATTGTAGGGCACCAAAGCCAAGGAATGGGGAGAAAAGCCACAGAACCGTTCCAACTTGATCTTTGAAGTTAAAAATTTTTTTAACTTATATGCAAATATTCTTTTTTGATTTTGTATTATTGTTATATTATTTTTGTTTTTTGTCCATGCCATGCAGCATGTGAGATCTTAGTTCTCTGACCAGGGATCAAATCAGTGGCCCCTGCATTGGAAGCACAGAGTCTTAACCTCTGGACTGCCAGGTAAGTCTCTGGGTATTTTTTTTTTTTTTAGAGGAAGAATGAAGAGGCTGGGATTAATCATCATCTTCTGACATTTCTGTGATATTTCATAATCAGAGTTTTGGTGGTGGGGATGTCTGTGGTTTACAATTCTCTGGCCAGGAGATCCAACAGATAGGAGGGTTCATCTTGCCCTGGAGAAACAATCTGAATTTGTACATTAATGATGATACCTGTAATAGCAATGTTACTACATTGAAGATGTTATCTTAATGATGTTGGGGGCCACCACATTGGCTCAGCAGTGAGGAATCTGCTTGAAATGCAAGAGATGCCAGACACTCCGTTTCGATCCCTGAGTTGAGAAGATCCCTTGGAGGGTAAGTGGCAACCCACTCCAGTATTCTTGCCTGGAAATCCCATGGTCAGAGGAGCCTGGCAGGCTACAGTCCATGAGGTTGCAAAGAGTCAGACACAGCTGAGCACAGCACAGCTCGATGATATTATTGACAACAGCAATTTTAGTCATCTGACTGTTTGATTAGTGTTCCGTTAGCACAGAATTGAGGTCAGAGGGGGTAAGAAAAGAATAAAGTTTTGGATAGAGAGGTTAATCATAAACTCAGTAATTGGGGGCTTGGTTTCATGTTCACCAACTCATAAGTTCCCCAAGGCTCCTTGTTCAAAAGTTTTGAACTTTTGATTGTTGATTACATCAATCAATGAAATATAGGCATGATTGATTACATCATTGACCACTGGTGATTGAACTCAATCTCTAGACTCACTCATCTCTCTGAAGTTTGGGAGGTGGGGCTGAAATTTCTAATCAAGTGTGTGGCTGGCCAGCTCCTCTCTTGAAACTATCTAATGGCTCATGTTGAGCCACCTTGTCAGCAGAAAACTCTGATTCCCAGTTCTCCCATATATACAGTAGCTTTAAAATGTTTTAATTTCCCTAAGTGTCTCACTCTGCTTTTTAAGGGGCTCTAGTGAGTGTTAGTTACTCAGCTGTGTCCAGCCCTTTGCAACCCCATGGAGCATAGCCTGCCATGATCCTCTGTCCATGGGATTCTCCAGGCAAGAATACTGGAATGGGTTGCCATTCCCTTTGCCAGGGGATCTTTCTGACCTAGGAAGTGAACCCTGGTTTCCTGCACTGCAGGCAGATTCTTTAGCCTCTGGGCCATGAGGGAAGCCCTAAGGGGATCTACGTGGTCTCTTGAATTTCTCAGTCAGTAGTCTTCTGCTCCAGGAGTATGTGGGTCTGTAGTCCCCCTGTGGCTTTCATGAGCCAAGTCCACTACTTCCCACAGCTTTTCCCAACCTGAGATCTGAGCCGTGCCGTATTTGGCCATCAGAGCTCCAAGTTAGGCAACACAGGGACCAAGCAGACAGCTCCCACACTGGTTAAAATGTTGAAAATTAGGTCCACTCTTCCTTTTTGGAGAAGACTTTTGAGAGTCCCTTGGACTGCAAGGAGATCCAACCAGTCCATTCTGAAGGAGATCAGCCCCAGGATTTCTTTGGAAGGAATGATGCTAAAGCTGAAACTGCAGTACTTTGGCCACCTCATGTGAAGGGTTGACTCACTGGAAAAGACTTATGTTGGGAGGGATTGGGGGCAGGAGGAGAAGGGGACGACAGAGGATGAGATGGCTGGATGGCATCACTGACTCGATGGACATGAGTCTGAGTGAACTCTGGGAGTTGGTGATGGACAGAGAGGCCTGGCGTGTTGTGATTCATGGGGTTGCAAAGAGTCGGACACGACTGAGCAACTGAACTGAACTAACCGAATTTCCTTCTCTAGTTTACAGAAGAAAACTGGGGAATGGGTAGCTACTCCCCTAAACCACTATCTGCCATGGTGAGGAAAGGGTGGGGCAGGGACAAGTAACGCCATAAAACTTCTACTTTGAATGTGGCTTTTTTGACTGATAGGTAGAGCTCTTATTAAGCTAGTTTACCCAATCTCTGATTGTTGATTTAATGTTTACATGGGGGAAATGAGGGCCTAGAGCCTACAAATCCACCGTCTTGCTAATGTCAGTCTGACAGAAACAGAGTGAGTGGATAAAAACAGGTAATTAAATAGTTAATCCCACTAGAGGATTTTAAGTAAAAAAATATGGGACTCCCCTGTAAGTTAATGATTACTAAAGACAACAGGTTTGCTTAACCATGAAACCAAGCAGCCGTGCTTAGGTATAAAACCATGCAACAGAAGCGTGAAACATGCTCCCAAACAACAAAACAGTGTTGGTATGAGACCTGCATCCTGCCCAGTGAGCTCAGTAAGCTAATGATCCCTAGGGCATGCTCTTTGCACACATAAAAAACAATAATTTGTGGACCTAGCTTGACCATGTAGGGTCAAGAAAACTTCTCTGCCCAACCAGGAGGAGGAGCTGATGGTGGAAGCATGATGTCTACTCAAGAGAGACAAAGATTTTTTGCCCCCAACTTTTCCTTTGATCATAAAACTGTAGCACAGTAAGTTCCTGGGCACAGTATCTTCTTGCCCTCCTGCTTGTTAGCCTCACAAGCATCCTATTCTAATAAATCATTTCTTATCTATCACTTTGCCTCTTGCCGAATTATTTTCTGGGCTGAGACATAAAGGACTGTGGTACTGGAGCTCTTTGGAGCTGTGAAATGACACCAAATGGTTTCAACACAAAAGGTCTTTTAGTATTATGTGACCATAGCAAATTCCCTGTGGACTCCACTAGGTAGATAACAGGTGAAGTAGGACAAACCAGGGCCCTGGTAAAAACACCACGAAGCTGTTGTCTATACTTCCTCCATACCGAGAGAAGGCCAGAATGTCAGAACCAAAAGGGCCTGTGGTTATCCAGCCCCACCCCCATGAAGATAGGGGCCAATGAGGGTTATTACTGCCCCCCATACCATGAGCCAACTGAGATCTGAGATGAAGTATGTGAATGAAGCATGCCATCTGCCAGATCAGTAAGCAGAGCATGCTTCATCCATCAAACTAGGAACCATTGCAGCCACCTCCCACTGTGTGCCCTGAGGGAGTTCAGAATAGAAAACAGGACGCTGGCACTGGATGGTTAAGATGCGTGTGAAAGCAGTGACTTCAATGAGCCCAGATTCTTGCATCTCCCAAACATAGAAAACCACTAAATTCATTAACTTGAGATGTCTTGTTTTCTTTAATTAACAGTAATCTTCTACTCAAGGTTATGGTTTTTCAGTGGTCATGTATGGATGTGAGAGTTGGACTGTGAAGAAGGCTGAGTGCCGAAGAATTGATGGTTTTGAACTGTGGTGTTGGAGAAGACTCTTGAGAGTCCCTTGGACTGCAAGGAGATCCAACCATTCCATTCTAAAGGAGATCAGTCCTGGGTGTTCTTTGGAAGGAATGATGCTGAAGCTGAAACTCCAATACTTTGGCCACCTCATAGGAAGAGTTGACTCACTGGAAAAGACTCTGATGCTGGGAGGGATTGGGGGCAGGAGGAGAAGGGGACAACAGAGGATGAGATGGCTGGATGGCATCAGTGACTTGATGGACATGAGTTTGGGTGAACTCCAGGCGATGGTGATGGACAGGGAGGCCTGGCGTGCTGCGATTCATGGGGTCACAAAAAGTTGGACACGACTGAGCGACTGAACTGAACTGAACTGAACTGAATCTTTTAATGGGCTTCCCTGGTGGTGCAGACAGTAAAAAATCCTCCTTCAGTGCAAGGTACCTGGGTTCAGTCCCTGTGTTTGGAAGATCCCTTGGAGAAGGAAATGGCTACCCACTCCAGTATTCTTGCCTAGAGAATCCCATGGACAGTTCCAACTACCTGCTTTTTATTGCGGAAACTCCTATATATCCCGGTTCCTCCCTTACCTCTTCAGAGCAGTCCCTCAGACCTATCTGAGAGGCTGTTTTCCAAGCTTATGTACTCAGTCTTGTCTGCCAAATAAAACATAATTCTTAACTTCTAGATTGTGTTTTTATTTTTCAGTCAACAAGTGTTTTTCTCTCCCTTCTCAGGAAAAAGTTAACTGCTCACTTTGAAAGTAATTTTACAGTCTGCTAAATGCTTTCCCTTTTGGTTCCTTACTCAATTTTCAACCACCCTGAGAGATGGGTGCTATTAACCTGTCGTACAGATGAGGCAACTGGGAGTGGAAGAGCTGCAGATTTCTTCTGGGCCACATAGTTTATCTAATGAAAGAGTCAGAACTTCCCTTTGAAAACCTACTTCTGTAGGTTTCCCCTTGCTGAAATTTTTTCTGTACTGAGACATAAAGAACTATGGTACTGGAGTTCTTTGGAGCCCTGAAATGACACCAAATGGTTTCAACTCTAAAGATATTTTAATAATATGTGACCAGAGCTGTAATTCTGCCAGTGGCAAAAGTGATATATGCAGTGGGGAGTTACCATCTCTTCCTCCATGGACAAAGAGCCTGTGGCTTCTTCATAAAGGTGATAGAACTGGGAAAGCTAGATTCCAGGACAAGAAAGGAGTTCTGACCTTCAGGGTTATTTCTGATGGATGATACAGCAGTGATGCAAGTCCCAGATGATGAGGACAGGGTCTGATGGCCACAGGCTTTGTTCCAGTAAGTGCAAAGAAAAGTGTCAGCTCTCAAGCCAGAAGTACCACTCACAAGAAGCAACTGAAAGTGTTTTTTAACTTACAAGACCAGCACCTTGGCCTTCCAGCTTCAAGGCCCTGATTCTGGGCCCCCAACTTACTTCTCTTGCCACAGGCTCAGGCATTCTGCTTGCTGGGTTAAATGCTTTATTAGACCCTCTGGTAACAAGTACAGAGCTTCACTTTCTCACTGCCTTAGGACACAGAGGACAGAAACTCTGGGCTTTTGAAAAGTTTGGGAAAATAGAGGGAAGAAAAATAATACATGTGAGAAAAAGGCAAATATTACAAAGACCTGATAATCACCTGTTACTTTATCTTGAGTGTCCAGGTCCCTGCTATAATCAGGGCCTTGCAGAGGAGAAGGAAGACTCTAGCCAATTCCTACCACTCGTCCAAGGTAAGGAGCAGAGGCTGTGCTTTGCTGGAGCAGCCATGAAGAGATACCCCACGCCCAAGGTAAGAGAAACGCAAGTAAGATGGTAGGTATTGCAAGAGGGCATCAGAGGGCANTCAGGAAAGGTCAAAAGGAGAGTCCACATGTCCTACCACCTCCCAGAATCCTTGCTGGTGTTCATCTCGGCTGAGCAATACGTGCACCACCAGGAAGGACCCTGAGTCAGAATAATTGGCCAAAGACAGTCTGGAAACTAATCCCATCACCATAAAACCCAAGACTGTGAACCATGTGGCAAAACAGTTCTTCTGGTTCTCAGCGTGGGCAAGACTTCCCAATAAAGTCTGTTGCTTTGTCAGCAGATGTATCTCCTCAGACACCTCATTTCCAGTGTTAGACAAGAGCCCACTTTTGAGTGGGTCCACCTTCCTGCCACACTGCTGCTTTGTCTTTCCAGTATTGTTAGGGAGGAAAAAAGCCAGGAGAGCTCAGGAAGAAAATATTATATTTGCTTCCATGGCCAGACCAGGACCAAGTACCAAGTACCTGACTCACATTTAGGTGTGAAGAGGAGAAGGTGTTTCCTGGAAGGCAAGCTATCACGTTTTTAAAATTCTATACAAAGAAAGAGAAACCCAACAGTTGCTGACTACAGTGTTCCATGTAATGTTTCATTTGACGAGTTCCATTATTAAAAAAACAACAACAAAAAAAACTTAAACACTCATCTAAGATCATGCAATTACATGACTTGTCCTTTAAATCTTTTTTTTTTTTAATGAAAAAAAATTTTTGGCCACATGGCACACAGCATGCAGGATCTTCTTTCCTCAACCAGAGAACAAACCTGTACCCCCTATGTGGAAGTGTGGAGTCTTAACTACTGAACTGTCAGGGAAGTCCTTAACCCTATCTATTTTAAAGTTAATTTTTATTTATGAACAAATAATTTACAAATGCATTCCTTTATAAGAAATCCACACATACGTAAGGCTAAAGTCCTGTTTGGACACTCCTCACCAACACAAGTCTCCTGGCTTTTTTTCTTGATGCCTAGTTGACTTTGCCCCTTCAACAGACTTCTGATCCATGACTCTCTGCCTTGCTGAAGTCATTTTAACATTAACCAGAGTTCAATGTAGTTAGAAAAGTGAATTCATTAACAACTATTTTGGAGAATTATTTGAGCTGCTCTTGTCCTCCATTTGTACAAAAATGTAAAACTTTAGAACAGTTGGGAATGTTAGGAATTTAGCCTTTTCTCTGTTGTCTAGGGGGGTGGGCATCTTGAGGCATGATTCATCTCTGATCATCAAGACTATACTCTTTCATCATAGTATGGGTAACTAACGGACATTTTGACCTAGCCATCATAAGGTTTATTGAGATTGTTTTAATTAGGGTGCATTCTGATTCAAGTTGCAGAAAATCATACTCACATTGACTTTTTATTTATTTTAAAAATGTTAATTATTTTTGGATATGCTAGACCTTTGTTGCTGTGTGCAGGCTTTCTTTAGGTGTGAGTGGGGGCTACTCTAGTCTCAGTGCTTGGGTTTTTCGTTGTGGAGGCTTCTCTTGCTGTGGTGCATAGGCTCAGTAGTTGTGGCTGATGGGCTTAGATGCCCCGTGGCACATGGCATCTTCCCAGGCCAGGAATTAAACCCATGTCCTGAGCATTGGCAGGCAGATACTTAACCACTGGATCACCAGGGAAGTCCCATATTGACTTTTATTTTTTTAATTTAAAAAATGTGTGTCTATTATTTATGTATAATTTTTTTGTTTCCCTGGATCTTTGTTGCTGCAAGCAGGCTTTCTCTAGTTGTGGCAAGTGGGGCGGGGCTGCTCTTCATTGCAGGGCAGGGGCTTCTCGGTGCGGTGGTTTCTCTTGATGCAAAGCATCAGCTCTAGGGCGCACAGGCTTCAGGAGTTGTGGCTCTCAGGCTCTAAAGTGCGGTCTCAGTAGTAGTGGCACATGGGCCTAGTGGCCCGGTGACTTGTGCTATGTTCCCAGATCAGGGATCAAACCCATGTCCTTTGCATTCTTAACTCCAAAGCAGATTCTTAACCACTGGACCACCAGGAAGGGCTTCCCTGATAACTCAGTTGGTAAAGAGTCTGCCTGCAATGCAGGAGACCCTAGTTCAATTCCTGAGTCAGGAAGATCCTCTGGAGAAGGGATAAGCTACCCACTCCAGTATTCCTGGGCTTCCCTTGTGGCTCAGCTGGTAAAGAATCCCCCGCAATAAGGGAGACTTGGGTTTGATCCCTGGAGTAGGGAAAGGCTACCCACTCCAGTATTCTGGTCTGGGGAATTCCATGGATTGTATAGTCCATGAGGTCACAAAGAGTTGGACAAGACTGAGCGACTTTCACTTTCACTTTCCACCAGAACAGTCCGTTACATTGGCTTTTAAAAAGGGATATATTGACTCGTGGAACTAGAAATTGTAGAGGTACTTGGCACTTCAGGAGTCACTGGATTCAGGGCTTAAATCAGGTCTTGGCAATATGCTTTGCCAACTCCGGAGGGCCTCATTGTATTGTGTGGCATGAGTCCAACACTGTGTCCTTTTGGCAGTGCCCCTGGAGTCCTGTGCTTTGGGCCCTTCTCTTTGTTCTGTTTTCTCTGTCGACTCCCCCTTAAAGGCCTCCCTTCCAGGCCGCAGGAAAGTCTGCTCAAGACTCACTGACTGATCCGGTCACAGGACCAGCCCTGAGCCAGACACTGAGGCAGGAAGGTGGTGACTGGCTCATGCCTGGTCAGGGTCAGCATCTTCTTCAGAACCCCTTGAATGAAGAGCGAAGGAGGAGGGGGTCAGGCATGGTTAACAGAGTGGATTATGACAAAGGCTAGCTCAGCTCTGCTTATTTTGCACCCCTTCTTATGAGGCATTCTAGTGGTTGAGAATGTGGGCTATGGAGCCAAATGCCTTTGGTTCTAATATTGGCTTTGCCATTTAAGGGCTGTGTGACTTTGGGCAAGCTAACAAACCTCTGGCCTCAGCTTTCTTATCTGAAAAGTAGGGGGTGATAGCACATCCCCCACAAGATTGTTGTGACATCAAATTAATGAACTATGCCTACAGCACTTAGAGGCTTCCCTGGTAGCTCAGATGGTAAAGAATCTGCCTGCAATGCAGGGCACCTGGGTTTGATCCCTGCAGAGTTGGACACGATTGAGCAACTAACTTACAACACTTAGAAGAGTGACTGGCTTTGGACAAGATCCAGAGAAGCCTTTGCTATTACTGAGAGAGATTTAATGATCTGGAGGGGAGAGTAAGAAAAGTTCTCTGTATAGTACTGAACAAAGAGGGTAGGGTTCTTTGGCCTAAGGCTCTGATACAGTAACTAGAAGAGGTCCCTTTCAAAAGCTTAGTTTGGAATGAGGAGCTTCCAGGTTCAGTGTATTTGCATACTTGGGGGTGGTTCACAGAGATCTGGAGGTAAGGGCCTCACTGCTGAATGCCAGGGGGATCGATTCATTGTGAGATTCACAATGAGTGAGACAATTCACAAACATTACTCCAAACTTTAGACTCTGATTCATGATTTTGCTGCCAGCCTGGGGAGCAGCAACTGCTTCAATTTGTGACAAAACAAACTGATTTTATTTATAATTCTCTTCTCCTCTTAACACAGCCATTCCACAAATGACTCAGGTTGCAACTATAAGCTGATAGGGTGGGGGTGGGGGTTTCCTAGAGAAAGAGAACAAGGCATGGCTTTTTTGACACAAAGGAAACCATTTTTGGCCTAAACCATTAAAAAATAATAAATTTATTTATCTTAATTGGAAGTCAATTACTTTACAATATTGTATTGGTTTTGCCACACATCAACAAGAATCCGCCACAGGTATACATGTGTTCCCCATCCTGAACCCCCCTCCCTCCTCCCTCCCTGTACCATCCCTCTGGGTCGTCCCAGTGCACCAGCCCCAAGCATCCAGTATCATGCATCGAACCTGGACTGGCTATTCATTTCATATATGATATTATACATGTTTCAATGCCATTCTCCCAAATCATCCCACCCTCGCCTTCTCCCACAGAGTCTAAAAGACTGTTCTATACATCTGTGTCTCTTTTGTTGTCTGGCATACAGGGTTATCATTACCATCTTTCTAAATTCCATGTATATGCGTTAGTATACTGTATTGGTGTTTTTCTTTCTGGCTTGCTTCACTCTGTATAATAGGCTCCAGTTTCATCCACCTCATTAGAACTGATTCAAATGTATTCCTTTTAATCTAAGCCGTTTTGTTATGGGCTTCCCATGTGGCGCAGTGGTAAAAATCCATCTGCCAATGCAGGAGATGCAAGAGATACGGGTTCGATCCCTGGGTCAGAAAGATGTCCTGGAGCAAGAAATGGCAATCCACTCTACCCACTAAAGTACTCTTGCCTGGAAAACCCCATGGACAGAGGCACCTGGCGGGCTACCAGTCCACAGGTTTGCAACGAGTAGGACGCGATTGAACACACACACACACATACACACATTTTGTGATCTAATCCTGGCCACAATGCTTGTCCTTGAACAGATCTCTAATTAATGATCTTAAAGGAACAAACGAATGCAGAAACAAACAACTGTTGTCTGGCAAGAGAATCTTGGCAATAGCAAAGATATCAGTTGCAAAGAATCCCAAATCTGTTTCAGTAGTAAAGATTAGCCTGAAGTGCTCAACCACCAGACACACTGGAACCTGAGGGATGATGATATTGACCTTTTCTAACCCTTGTGACTTCATTCAACTGAAACTTGGACTCTGCTTATTTCCCAAGCCCCTTCATGAATATGCATGTATGCTTAGCTTAAAACTTCCCCAATTTTGCTGTTAAGGGAGACACTGCTTTGGGAAGGAGCCCTGGAGTTCTCCCTACTTGCTGCAAGCAATAATAAATCCTTCCTTCTCCTGGTCTTTGGCTTTGCTGTGTCTTTTGGCTGGACACCTACTGCTTTTAGGCTAACACAACTTAAGGGGAGACTGGGGACTGTGACTGAACTTTCTTTATAGTGAAGGGGAAAGTGTCATTTTGAATAGTGCTTCCATCATAAATCCCAGATCTCAAACATGGCAATTAAGAGAAGCCTGAGGAACAAAAGAGGCTTGTGTTCCAAGCCTTCTCTTCAAACCCCTAAACGTTGAATTCTCTGTCCCTGTTTCTTGGCCTGGCATGTGATTTCCCCCAACAGCCTCCTCCCACCCCTTTCTCAGCAACAATCTCTGATCCTGGCAGCAAATGAACGGCATGTGAAACTGGGCACATTTTTATTCCACAGATAGGGTTATATAAATCTTGTTTTACAGTATTTTTTTTTACCTTTTATTTCATTTATTTCTTTCAGGAGTTTGCTTGGATTCTTAACAGGCCATATCCCAGGTTGGTTTTGTTTTCTGTTTCAAGTGAAATATACCAATTTCAATGACTTTCATCCAGGTAGTCACATATTTATCGAGGGCCTACTGTTGGCATTTGCCCTGCCAGGTGCTATTATAATCAGAGGGCTTCTCCATATTCTTTTAAGCTAGTTTTTTGCCCCCAAAATTCTGCTTTTGATGCCATCCCTTTAATTTTCTTTCTTTTTAAAAAGGAGTTGGTTTAGCTAAAAGAGATAATTCTGGTATGGTTATCCCCTGTCCTGAAGGGTCAGTGCTCTGAGACTGAGACTACATCAGACTATGTTACATTTTCTGGTGCTTCTGAGGGCATCTTCATCTTGCTGCATATGCCTTCTTATTTTTCCAAAGTTAACACAACACGATGACTCTTCAGGGAAATTTCTTGGACTACTCTGATTTAGACGTTCCTCTCCCAGGCTCCCTTGAGTCCACCACTCTTGAAGAAATCACTGCAGTTGACCTGTGAATACTGCTTTACTTGTCTGACTCCATCATTAGGACAGAAGCCAGGAGGGGGCCATGTCTGGTTGGACTTGCTATCCCCTAATAGAAAACGCTATGGCACCCCACCCCAATACTCTTGCCTGGAAAATCCCATGGACGGAGGAGCCTGGTAGGCTGCAGTCCATGGGGTCACTAGGAGTAGAACACGACTGAGCAACTTCACTTTCACTTTTCACTTTCCTGATTTGGAGGAGGAAATGGCAACCCACTCTGGTGTTCTTGCCTGGAGAATCCCTGGGACGGGGGAGCCTGGTGGGCTGCCATCTATGGGGTCGCACAGAGTTGGACACGACTGAAGCGACTTAGCAGCAGCAGCAGCAGGAAATATAAAATCAATGAATGAGCACATGTTTATGTGTCAGTCACTGTGCGAGCATCTACAGGTACCAAAATCTAAAGGAAAGATGCATACTAGATTAATAATCATACATATCACTACATAATCTTGAACTAATCAGTGCTTTGAAGGAAAAGAATAGGATGTTAGAAGACTGTGTGGTAAGAGTCCTTGAATACTCAGGACTTTCAGCTTGGCAAGAATAGAGAGGGAAAGTTAGCAGGTGTACTGGATGAGTCAATAGATAAATGAGGGAGTGAAGGGGAAAGGGAACTTCGTAGCTGCCTGGTCATCATGGGCTTCTGCTGACTTGGCTTGTCCTATGTACCTTGTTCAGGTGAGAGTACTTCAATTTTTTTCTTGGAAATCCAAGCCTCTTTCATTTTCATCCTGACCTATGCCTCTTTCTAGCAATGGGTGCTTGACCTAAACAAATTGGCTATGTCATCTCTCAGGCCCTCTCCCATGTGATTAGTCTAGAGATCTTGGAGGAACTATGGAGAAATGCATTTCTTTCTTTGAGCACTTGGGAGTTTGTGCTCAAGAGAGAAGAGAAAAGATGGATCAAGACAAACAGATTACTGATAATTCTTTTCTTTAGCACCTGAATGCAGACATGCCTGAAATTCATCATGTACATACAGCTGTGACTAAATTCACATATGTATGGCTCTTAAGTCTATTGACTAAACAATTCTCTTTATTTGGCTTAAGCTCATTTTCATAGGGCTTCAGTTACTTGCAACTTAAAGTGTCTCTCTCTCTCTCTTTTTTTTAGCTATACCATGTACCTTGTGGAGATCTTAGCTCCCTGACTAATTATTGAACCCCAGGCCCTCAGCAGTGAAAGTGCGGAGTCCTATCTACTGAACTCTCAGGGAATTCCCTAAAGTGTCTCTTTTAATACAATGATTTTAACTAATGTCACTTGTCTGCTATATCCAAGGTAGTAGGGGAGGCCNCAATTATTGAACCCCAGGCCCTCAGCAGTGAAAGTGCGGAGTCCTATCTACTGAACTCTCAGGGAATTCCCTAAAGTGTCTCTTTTAATACAATGATTTTAACTAATGTCACTTGTCTGCTATATCCAAGGTAGTAGGGGAGGCCTGCTAAAGCAGTTGAGGAGGTCATTGAGCCAGGAAGAGCATAACCCAAACACACCAATATTTCCTGCACCAGGAGGGATTCCTCCCCAGGTTCTATGTTCTAGAGTCTCTTTCCCATAGACCCAGACCCTTGGGTCTGCATCAGTGTTTGAGTGTTATAGAAGTGAAAGTCGATCAGTCGTGTCCGACTCTTTGCTACCCCATGAATCACAGCACACCAGACCTCCATGTCCATCACCAACTCCCGGAGTCCACCCAAACCCATGTCCATTGAGTCAGTCAGTGATACCATCCAACCATCTCATCCTCTGTCATCCCCTTCTCCTCCTGCCCTCAATCTTTCCCAGCATCAGGGTCTTTTCCAATGAGTCAGCTCTTTGCATCAAATGGCCAAAGTACTGGAGTTTCAGCTTCAAAATCAGTCCTTCCAATGAACACCCAGGACTGATCTCCTTTAGGATGGACTGGTTGGATCTCCTTGCAGTCCAAGGGACTCTCAAGAGCCTTCTCCAACACCACAGTTCAAAAGCATCAATTCTTTGATACTTAGCTTTCTTTATAGTCCAACTCTCACATTCATACGTTACTACTGGAAAAACCATAGCCTTGACTAGACGGACCTTTGTGGACAAAGTAATGTCTCTGCTTTTTAATATGCTGTCTAGGTTGTTCATAACTTTCCTTCCAAGGAGTAAAAAAGTGAAAGTTGCTCAGTCGTGTCCGACTCTTTGCAACCCATGGACTAGTCCACGGAATTCTCCAGGCCAGAATATTGGAGTGGGTAGTCTTTCCATTCTCCAGGGATCCTCCTAACTCAGGGATCGAACCCAGGTCTCCTGCATTGCAGGCAGATTCTTTACCAGCTGAGCCACAAGGAAGTGTATTTTAAATTTCATGGCTGCAGTCACCATCTGCAGTGATTTTGGAGGCCAAAAAAATAAAGTCAGTCACTGTTCCCACTGTTTCCCCATCTGTTTGCCATGAAGTGATGGGACTGGATGCCATGATCTTAGTTTTCTGAATGTTGAGCTTTAAGCCAACTTTTTCACTCTTCTCTTTCACTTTCATCAAGTGGCTCTTTAGTTCTTCACTTCTGCCATAAGGGTGGTGTCATTNTTTTTTTTTTTTTTGCCTTGAGCCAGCAAGAAAAATCTTACATGAGAGGAGGGAGATACAGAGTTGAGGAGTACAGTACTTAAATACTGTTGCTTGATTCTCATTGGTTCTCTCCTTTCTTACGGTGACCAGTCTAATCAGCCTTCCTTGCCAAGTCCCTCCCCTCCCCCACCCTCTGCCAGGGGCTTCCCAGGGTGTCAGTTGCTTGAAACTGACTGCAGGCAGGATGTAGGCATCTCTCCTTCAGAATGGACATTAATACATTGACTAGAAAAGAAAGCTTTTAGAAATGTATCATTTGTCAAAATTGCATGGCTCTTTAAAAAGGATAGAGAAATGCTGAATGTTTTGTATGTTGGCATCGACTCTTTATTTCTGTTCAGACTTTTAAGTTTTCAGAAGCTTAAATATAGAGCCCTTTAAAAAAAAAAAAAGGAAGAAAGAAGAATTTTTCTGGCTAGTGGACCTCTTTTTAAGAAGTGCTTCATCACCCTCCTCCACCTCTCCGTGCTGTTTCTCTGCAGCTCTCTGTAGGGTAGGGCTCTGTGCTGGCTGGAAGAATGCTCATTTGTTAGCTGAATAGAGTTCATCGACAGACATAGATCAATATAGGTTTGCTTTATTTCCTGTGAATTCCAAAATGCCATCCAAAGAGTCTTGGTCGGGTAGGAAAACTAATAGAGCTACAGTTCACAAATCAAAACAAGAGGGCCGTCAGCAAGATTTATTGATAGCAGCCTTGGGAATGAAACTAGGTTCTCAAAAGTCGTCTGTGACAATCTGGCAACCTCTGAAACTCTTTGCTTATTCGCAGTTGACATCACTTGTTAGAAGAGCAACTCTGAAAGAAAACGAACAAATTCCAAAATATGAAAAGGTCCACAATTTCAAGGTAAGAATATTTTTTTAACCTTTTCTTATAAGAAAGGAAATGCACATTACTTGAAATATACAATATTAAAAGTATGTCTTTTTAAAACTAGGGTGACTGGACTAAACTGTTCTTGCTATTCAGGGAATGAAGATGTTTTAAGCATGATTTTTTTTTTTTAAGGAATAGCTGAGTAAAGCTGATAGAATCCAACCCCATTTTCTCTAGTGCTGCTTTAGTATTCTGTTTGATCAGTGTATACTCAGTGGTAAAAGTCTTGACTGATATTTAAAAGGTCTCAATTAATAATGATCTTGGCATTATTATTTGTGATGCAAATATGTCTAACTACCTTTGTGGGATGTTTTGTGAGAGGATTAGATCTTATCTCCTTTCGTTTCTGGTAAAAAGCTTTGGCTATAAGAAGCATGTGCTGTTGCATCTGGATTGAGCAGATGGTGTCCATTTCCCATAGTTTCTGTCTTTTCTCCTCTGCTAATGAATTGACCATGATGAAAGGAGGCTGGCTACCGTGGGACTGTTAGGCTGCTGACACTTAGCAGCTTCTCTTCACTTTGAGTATTTTCTTTCACCTTGTGTATGCGTGTATATGTATAGTTTTTTAATTATTATGTTACTGTGTTTTACCAACTGTACTTTAATCATTTTTCATCAAAATGTATGTGTAGATTCAAACTATGTGTAGATCTTGCCTGCATTTATAGCATGATACAAGACCTTGAAGTTCAGTCCTTTGCAACCTAATTTGGAGAACATATGTGAGATTGTATGTGGGAGACCCAATTACACGTCATGGGTAAATGCACTAGCATTTCTATAGTAACTGCCCAATAGTTATACAACTTTATGGTGAAGTTCCTGAGATGAGAATACTGTTAGTGTAGACAGAATGGCATTAGTTTTGATGGTAGGGGGTATCTGTTTTCAGAAGATGATAAACTGGAGACCCTGCTCTTCCATTTGTTTATTAATTTATTCAGCAGATAGAATGCACCAAGCTCCAAATTTGCAATTTATCCTGATTTTTAACACTAGCATTAATTTTACTAAAATGCCAAATACCCAGCCTCCAATATGCTCAGCTTTTTCCATAGTGAAAAAGATTTTTATGAACTTCAGATTATCTGGGGATAAAGGATACATTCCAGAATGCATGGGCTGTGTAATGATTGCCAATGTTTCAAGGTAAACCAAGTAGTGTTTTCTTTTCTCTCTTTCAATGTTATTAAAGACTTGACCTTTCAACCAGTCTTTGATGTAAAATGAAATTGAGACCACTGATGTAAAATGTATCCAGTCTTAACTGCTTCTTCCGTTTATGACCTAAACAGTCCCTCCAGGTACTGGGCCTCAGTGTCTTGCATGATGTGCCACCTGATCTTAACGGGATTTTTATCAGGAATATGATCCCAAATATATCTTTTTGCAAATATCAAATTATGTACATGTTTGGTCTCAAAAATAGCTGTTTCGGTTCCTAAGCAGGAAATTATATGAACTCTTTCAAAATGGCTGAGATTTTAAAATATAATCCCTCTGGTATGTTAAGCAGAAACAGATTGACCTGTTAAGGATGCCATTTTAGTGCTAAGTTCATTGTACATGCTTTCTGTCAATATTGACAAAAAGCAAAGGGTAGACCTGTTCAAGAATTTCATAAACAAGCACATTCTTTCATTTTTGGGGTTCTGTCTTCCAGTAATTTCTCAGTTTCAACTTAACATGCGACTTTAATGAGCAGATTTTGTATAACCAGAAAGTGCTGACTGTGGGACCAATTGTGACTTCTAGCTCGGTACCAGTACTGTTAAAATTCTAGGGTGTGTGTTTTTGTTGTTGTTTATAAAGAGCATATTAAAAAGTAGAAGTCTGCTTCCCTTTTTGGAGCTAAAAAATTAAAATGAGCTTGGACTCACTTTTTTTTTTTTTTTAAGTATTTATGCTCAGGAAGAGCTCATGTTGGACAGTGGATTGCATTACATATTTTTTAGAGTTGCTAATAAGGTCAAAAGTCTCAAATTTTGACTCTTTCCATTGAAATTACTTTTTGTTTCTTAAAAAGTGTTTCTGCCGGGTCACGTTATAAAAACGAGAAGGTGGAGGGGGCATACTTGACTTCCAGGGACATCCCTAAAAGAATTCAAGAGTCTGTGGCTGGAGCAGTGCTCTCCCACACAAATGCTCACTTAGAAGGTCACTGCCTATGATGTATAAGTATGTCTAGCTCAGAGATTTATTGTCGGGAAAGTCCTGAGCATTTACATACTGATAATCATTCATGTGGCCTTGCCATTGACTGTTTTTTTGTTGCTGAGAGTGTGCTCTGCTGAACCACCAACCCACTCACCAAAGCCTCGCTTCAGTGTGGTTTTCTTTTTTGCCTCTTGAACTGCCTTGTTATATAACTCTGTGGTGTGGAACAGCTGTCAGATCTCATTTCAGAAGGTGAAGCCACGANAGTGTGCTCTGCTGAACCACCAACCCACTCACCAAAGCCTCGCTTCAGTGTGGTTTTCTTTTTTGCCTCTTGAACTGCCTTGTTATATAACTCTGTGGTGTGGAACAGCTGTCAGATCTCATTTCAGAAGGTGAAGCCACGAGTATCTTGTACCTTTGGTGAAACCCCCCCGGCCCTCCGCAAAAAATTCAACTGGGCCTAACTCCATATTCTAGGCAGGGGTTTGTTTTTTGTTATTGTGTTGTTTATAATAAAAGAGAAAAAAACAGGAAGGCTTCCCATTTTGCTGTGTTATATAACACAGTCCCCCTCCATCATTACTTACAAGGCAGGATTTGATAAAGAATCTTATCATAAGAAGGATAGTTGTCTTTCTTAGGGAGGTCATCATTTAAAAATAAATATACCACATCCTTTAAAAATGATTATCCTGTAAAGTTGTCAACATATATTAGAGTGGAAATAATTTTAACTGTCTCCTGGGTCAACCTCTCATTTTAAGAACTGCCCCTATCCTAACACAACAGAGAGAGCAAATGCACAAGTGCAGATTTCTTAAACTGACTTAAAAACTAAGCAAAACAAAACCACCTCTGCCATTAAAAGTCAGACACAGGCACCCCACCAGCAGTGACTATATCCTACATCTGAGGCTCTCCAGATTGAATGATAACTCAGATCAGTCCTTGCCCTTAGGAACTTGTTATTTGTGTGACCTTGGGCAGGTTGCTTCATCTCTCTAAACCTCTGGTTCTACATGAGAAAAGTTGAATTCCTGATATGTGTAGGTACATGATAACCACTATTCCTGTTATTACAAATTACCCCTAAATGGATATTTTTTCTGAATGCATACCAAGACTGTTTCCTGCCCAGTAGCAGAGATCCTGATGCAGTTGAGAACCCTCGCATGATTGTGGTGCTAAAGAAAGCTCTTGCTTCTTTCTTAGCTCCCAGGCATAGTTACGTAAGAGCAGTACATTTTCACGCACCACAGAATACAGTGAATCTTCTGTATTTCTTTTACTTCCTTCAGATTATTCAATGTTCCATTTGGTATGTTTAATTCAAATAGCTCTAAAGACAAAATCAAGATTACATATAATGTAATAATAATAACAGAGAACCGGCTACTTGGGCAAATTAATTAAAACATGAAGGATTATAAATACTTTAAAAATTTTTATTTTATATTGGAATATAGTTGATTAACAATGTTGTGTTAGTTTCAGATATACAGCAAAGTGATTCAGTTATACATATACATGAATCTATTCTTTTTCAAATTCTTTTTTCATTTAGGTTATTGCAGAGTATTAAGCAGAGTTCCCTGTGCTATACAGTAGGTCCTTATTGGTTATCTATTTTAAATATAGTAGTGTGTACATGTCAATCCCAAACTTCCAATCTATTCCTCCTATACCCCATAACCATAAAATTTACTCTTTGTCTGAATGAGTTTGTTTTGTAAATTAGTTCATTTGTATCATTTTTCTTAGATTCCACATATAAATGATATCCTATGATGATTGCCTTTTTCTGTCTGGCTTACTTCACATAGTAGTATAATCTCCAGGTCCGTTCGTGTTGCTGCAGATGACAGTATTTCCTTCTTTTTAATGGTTGAGTATTAATTCCATTGTGTATATGCACCACGTCTTCTTATCCATTCGTCTATTGATGGACATCTAGGTTGCTTCCATGTCTTGGTTATTGTATACAATGCTGCAGTGAATATTGGGGTGCATGTATCCTTGCAAACCATATTTTTCTCTAGATATATGCTGAGGAGTGGGATTGCAGGATCATATGGTAGTTCTATTTTTAGTTTCTTAAGGAACCTCCATACTGTTCTCCAGTGTCTGTACCAATTTACATTCCTACCTGCAGCGTATGCGAGCGTTCCCTTCTCTACATACTCTTTCCATTTATTGTTTGTAGACTTTTTTGATGATGCCCATTCTGAATGGTATGAGGTGATAGCTCATTGTAGTTTGGATTTGCATCTTCTAATAAATTAGCAGTGTTGAGCATCTTTTCATGAGCCTCTTGACCCATCTGTATGTCTTCTTTGGAGAAATGTCTGCTTAGGTCTTCTGCCCATTTTTTAAATTGAATTGCTTATTTTTTTATATTGAGCTGTAAGAGCTATTTGTATATTTTGGAAATTAATGCCCCAGTCGCATCATTTGCAAATATTTTCTCCTATTCTGTGGGTTATCTTCTTGTTTATGGTTTCCTTTGCTTTGCAAAAGCTTTTGACTTCAATTAGGTCCCTTTTGTCTATTTTTGTTTTTCCATTAATCTAGGAGATGGATCAAAAAAAGATACTGCTTCATTTCATGTCAAAGAGGTATTCTGCCTATATTTTCCTCTAAGAACGTGGTATATTTTTCCATCTGTTTGTGTCATCTTCAGTTTCTTTTATCAGTGGCTTACAGTTTATGGAGTACAGGTCTTTTGCCTCATTATAGTTTTCAGAATACAGTTAGATTTATTCCTAGGTATTTTATTCTATTTGATGTGATGTTAAATGGGATTGTTTCTTTATTTCTTTCTGATCTTTCATTGTTAGTGTATAGAAATGCAACAGATTTCTGTGTATTTATTTTGTATCCTGCAACTTTACCAAATTCATTGATGAGTTCTGGTAATTTTCTGGAAGCATCTTTAGGATTTTCTATATATAGTACCATGCCATCGGCAAACAGTGACAATTTTACTTCTTTTTTTCCAGTTTGGATTCCCTTTATTTATTTTTCTTCTTTGATTGTCATGGGTAGGACTTTCAAAACTATGTTGAAAAGTGGTGAGAGCCGATATCCTTGTTTTGTACTAATCTTATGGGAAATGCTTTCAGCTTTCACGTGCAAGAATGATATTAGCTATAGGTTTGGAATATATAGTCTTTATTATTTTGAGGTATGTTCCCTCTGTGCCCACTTTCTGGAGAGCTTTTTATCATAAATGGGTGTTGACATTTTCTTCAGTTTGTTGATGTGGTGGTATCACATTGATTTGCGGATATGGAAGCATCCTTGTACGCCTGGGCTAAATCTCACTTGATCATGCTATGTATTGTTGGACTTGGACTGCTAGTATTATATTGAGGATTTTTGCATCTATGTTCATCAGTGATATTGGCCTATAAGTTTCTTGAGTGTTATTTTTGTCTGGTTTTGATATCAGGGTGATGGTGGCCTCACAGAATGAGGTTGGGAATATTCCTTCTTCTGCAGTTTCCTGGAATATCTCAGAAGGATAGGTGTTAACTCTTTAAGTGTTTGATAGAATTCACCTGTGAATCCATCTCATCCTGGACGTTTCGTTTCTTGGGATCTTTTAAATCACAGTTTCAGTATTTGTGATTAGTCTGTTCATATTTTCTGTTTCTTCCTGAGTCAGTCTTAGGAGATTATACCTTTCAAAAAATTTGTCCTTCTAGGTTGTCCATTTTATTGGCTGGCATATAGTTGCTTGTAGTAGTCTCTCATGATCCTTTGTATTTCTGTGATGTCCATTTAAACTTTTTTTTTTCCATTTCTAATTTTATTGATTTGATCCCTCTTCCTTTTTTTTTTTTCCCTTGGTGAGTCTGGCTAAAGGTTTATCAATTTTGTTTATCTTTTCAAAGAACTAGCTTTTAATTTCATTGATGTTTTACTTTATAATTTATTTTCTTTTTTAGTGCAGTGGGGGGTTGTTCTTTTTTGTCTCATTGCTCTTAGTGTAAGGTTGGGTTGTGTGTTTGTGATGTTTCTTGTTTGCTGAGGTAAGATTGTATTGCTGTTAAACACTTCCCCCTTAGAACTGCTTTTTCTGTGTCCCATAGGTTTTGGATGGCCATGCTTTTTTATTTTCATTTGTCTCTAGGTGTTTTTTTGGTTTCCTCTTTGATTTCTTCAGTGATCCATTGATTGTTTAGTAGCATATTGTTTAGCCTCCACATGTTTGTGTTTTTTACATTTTTCCCCCCTTCAGTTGATTTCTAATCTCATAGTATTGTGGTAGGAAAAGATGCTCGATATGATCTTTAATCTTAAATTTATCAAGGCTCACTTTGTGATCCATTGTGTGATCTGTCCAGAATGTTCCATGTGCACTTTGCAATGTGTATTCTGCTGCTTTTCGTTAGAATCCCCTATAGATATCAAGTCCATCTGGTCTAATGTGTCATTTAAACCTGTGTTTTCTTATTGATTTTCTGTCTGAACGATCTGTCCATTGATGAAACTGAGGTGTTAAAGTCCTCCATTATTATTGTGTTACTGTCGATTTCTCCTTTTATGGTTGTTACCATTTGCCTTATATATTGAAGTGATCCTGAGTGTATATATATTTAAAATTGTTATATCTTCTTCTTGGATTGATCCCTTGATCTTTATAGTGTCCTTCCCTGTCTCTTGTAACAATCTTTAAAGTCTGTTTTGTCTGAGTATTACTATTCCAGCTTTCTTTTGATTTCTATTTGCATGGAATACCTTCTCCATCCCCTCACTTTGTCTCTATGTGTCCCTATATCTGAAATGGTTCTCTTATAGATAGCATATATATGGGTCCTGTTTTTGTATCCATTTAGCCAGCCTATGTCTTTGGTTGGAGCATTTAATCCATTTACATTTAAGGTAGTTATTGAAATGTATTGGGTTGGCCCAAAAGTTCATTCTGAGTTTCCATGAGATCTTATGGAAAAGCATAAGCAAAATTTTAGGCCAACTCATATGTTCCTTTTGTCATTTTTTTTTTTNGCTACTCCATTTCTTCTAAGGGATTCCTGCCCACAGTAGTAGATATAATGGTCATCTGAGTTAAATTCCCGCATTCCAGTCCATCTAGTTCACTGATTCCTAGAATGTCGATGTTCACTCTTGCCATCTTGTCAGATACCTCACATCCAAGGTAAAAGAAACCCAAGTAAGAGGGTAGGCACTGAGAGAGGGCATCAGAGGGCAGACAGACTGAAACCACAATCACAGACAACTGGCCAATCTGATCACACAGACCACAGCCTTGTCTAACTCAATGAAACTAAGCCATGCCGTGTGCGGCCACCCAAGACGGATGGGTCATGGTGGAGAGGTCTGACAGAATGTGGTCCACAGGAGAAAGGAAAGGCAAACCACTTCAGCATTCTTGCCTTGAGAACCCCATGAACAGTATGAAAAGGCAAAAAGATAGGACACTGAAAGAGGAACTCCCCAGGTTGGTAGGTGCCCAACATGCTACTGGAGATGAGTGGAGAAATAGCTCCAGAAAGAATGAAGGGATGGAACCAAAGCAAAAACAACACCCAGTTGTGGATGTGACTGGTGATGGAAACAAAGTTTAATGCTGTAAAGAACAATATTACACGGGAACCTGGAATGTTAGGTCCATGAATCAAGGCAAATTGGAAGTGGTCAAACAGGAGATGGCAAGAGTGAACGTCAACATGAACTATACAGTCCATGGAATTCTCCAGGTCAGAATACTAGAGTGGGTAGCCTTTCCCTGCTCCAGGGGATCTTCCCAACCCAAGGATTAAACCCAGGTCTCCTGCACTGCAGCTGGATTCTTTACCAGCTGAGCCACAAGGGAAGCCCTTGAGTGTTGTAAGCAAACAGCAAAATAGCCAAGATAGAGGTGGTCAGGCTTTCTCACCCCACAGCCTCTGGCCCCACATTTTGTAAATATGAGGTTATGTAACAGTTGAGATCACTTATAGCACTGCATACACATGTCACAATGTACTCAGTTGGCCACAGGCCACTTTTGTTCTGTTTGCCTATGTAGGCTCCACCTGAAAAGCCCTTGTGACTGCATTATGGCTGCGTCTGCTGGGTCAACTGTGAGAGAATACGGCATGTCTGCTGCTACAGCTGCTGTGCTAGTCAGGAGAAAAGAAAAATGTTTGCAGTTCCTACGGCTCCTTGAGTTTTCTTCTAGCTTCTCCGCTCTTGCCTTGACTATCGTGGGTTCAGTGAATACTGAGATACAGCAAGACAAGCATCTAGCAATAGATGTATTGAGGGAGGGCTGATAGGAGATACAAATAGGAACCTTCCCAGGCCCTGGCCCAAGGTTCTGAAAAACCACAAGCTGCTTCTATGTTGGAGGAAAGTGGAATAACCCTGATTTACGAGTGGAGAGCTGGCAGGTGAACTGGCTTTTGCTGGACTGTGTGACTTGAACCTGCAGGTTTCTGTGAGCAGCAGCACCAGTGGGTATGACTGCCATCTAGTGCCAGATGTCACCTTCTGCAAGTTGTTTACTTGCTGTTTCCAGCTGAAGGGCATTTGGGGAGCCAAATGGAAGTAGGAGGTCATTACCCCTATCATCAGGAAGAACCTTAAAATCAGGCTTTTGATATTATCTCTAATTTATCTTATTATAGATACAGTCCAGAATCAAACTGATTGGATGGAATAAAAGGGCAATCATTCCACAATATAAAATTTGTGTCTCATTTCAAACCTCTAGGTTACTATGAATTTCATAGATGCTAGATGATCTTTTTTATAAAGAAATCCTGGAATGGTCACATTTATGATTCAGGAGTCTTGTAGGAAACAGGTGGCATGGTTCAAAGGGGTGGCTGGGAAGAGTTTAATGAAAGGGCTATTCAGAAAGGATGGGAAGGGACTCAGGAAAACAGTCAAGACCAGGAAACCGCTGTAGAGTTAGTGACAGTCAGAAGCAGGTAGCACTCATAGGCCAGATGGAGCAAAAAGCAGAAGAGGACCTAGAAGGACTGTTCTGCAGGAGAGAGCCACGTGACAGTCGCTGTGGCCTCAGCTGTGGTTCTTGGTTTGGAAGCACACCCTTAGAGGAGGATTCACATGAAAGCAGTGTAATAAGGAATCCTTGGACAGATGGGAAGTGGTGGGGTGCAGAAGCAGGGCAGAGAAGGAGAGAAGATCAGCAAGATGTTATCTCAGGCAGAGTTCCGTGGAAAGGCAGTGTTAGCCTGACCCCTCAGAGGAACTCTGAGAGGTAGGTTGTTTCTCAGAAGGTCTACCTGGAGGCAAAGAGGCTTGGCATTGAGACTCTTAACTCGCCATTCATTGGTCAGGTGGATGGGGATGAGAGGAAGCAGGGCATTACACAGGACCTGGGCCTTCTAAACATTCAATTAGAGTGAAGCGCTAACTCCGGGTCTCTGAGAACACTACCTGGGCACAGCTGAAGTTTCTGGGTGTTAGAAGAACATGCTGAAAATCACTACAAAGGCATTCAAAGGGATCTGTGTGAAGCAAGAGAATCTGTTTCTACCAGGGATTAAACCAGTGAGACACGATTGTTCAGTTAACGCCTGAAGGAGGAAGACACTGAGAGGGATTTGGGGTACCAGAGGTTTATTTAGGGGAGAGGGTAATGTCTGATACAGGGGGGCCTCAACACAATCTGAGCTGACATTCTCAGCCAATCCCACGGAAACTCTAAAACGAAGATTGTCCATTAGAGGAGTTATGCAGTGGGCAGAAGTGACCAGCCCCTCATACCCCTTGCATGCCCGGGAATTGATTGGTAGCAGACCAGAAAGGACACAGATCCTGAAGATGGTACCGCTGGAGGCTCTTGGCTAAAGGTGCTCCTTGTGGCTGAATGGCAAGTTCTTATACAAGGGAAGTCCAAATGGAGCACTCCCTCAGCTGCCACACTTAATCAAATGCAGTGTTTCTGTTGTCTCAGCCACCTCCCCAACACCAGGAAAGAAGAGCTTGCCTGCATGGAGTAGAGAAACAAAAGGCTGAGGGACCTCCCTGGTGGTCCATCCACTGGTTAAGAATCTGCCTTCCAATGCAAAGGATGTGGGTTCGACCCCTGGTTAGGGAATTAAGACTGAGTCTCCATGTTGCAACCAAAGCCTAAACATCACAAAAAAGATCCCATGCCCTGCAACTAAGACCCAGTGAAGCCACATAGATGAAATAAATAAATATTAAAAGAAAAAAAAAAAAAGGCCCAGAGAGAAATGTTGTCTTGGCGGCTCACTTGAGTACCTAGATGCAGCTACGTCTGAAGCCCAGTCACATGCTTGGCTTTTTTGGTTATGTGAACCAGTGGACAGTCTTTCTGCATAAGCCAATTTGAGTTTGGATTTTCTTTTTCAGCAAAAGAAATCTTCCTGATTAATATGCTCTCTGAGCTTTACTTTCCTTAACTGTAAAATGTGACTCAGAGTTTGAAGAAGGACAACTAATATAAAGCACAGGTGCAGAGTAGATGTCCCCAGATAGTATTTAATACTATCAGAGAAAAAGGAAAAGGAGGCAAAGCAAGGCAAGGGACACCTCTGGAGGGCCTCTGTGTCCAGGGCTGGCCAGTGGGCTGAGTTTGGGGCTCAGCAAAGGCTGGTACATGTCTTGAACTTTCCCGAGGTACTCAGCTATCAAACAGGGCTGGCCTCTTAAGTTGCTTTGAGCCTGTGACTTTCCTGAAGCGAATGTGTGCTGCCTTTCCACAGAACTCTGCCTGAGATAACATCTTGCTGATCTTCTCTCCTTCTCTGCCCTGCTTCTGCACCCCCCACCCCTTTCTGATCCAGTGTGTTACTGGCCTTATAGGAAAAAAAGAAAAGCTCTCTTTCAGGACAAGATGAGAGAGTCTTCTCGCTCTCTTTTTCTTTATATGGACACTTCGCTGTATTTATTTTTGTTACTATTATTGTTTGTAGACTATTTCTTTGTGGAAATATGTGAAGTTTATAGCAAAATTAAAAGAATAAATATGAAATGACTACCTTTGCAGTGTTGTGATGATGCCAAAGCTTTAGGGGGAAAAAAACCAAGAAAGAACAAAGACCTATAATTTATAACTCAGGAGTTATTTTTGGTTTTCCAAGAGGAATAAGAAACTTTATATTTTAAAGATCTGCTGAGCTTCCCACTGTTCTTCTTCTCCTCTCCCACCAAATTTACAAAAACTTTGACTCCCCAGTAGAGATTTTGTATTCTGAATGTTAAAATGATGACAGGAATTGGGGAGAGAAGGCGCTATTACATTAAATTCTCCCAATCTCCCTGAGGAAGTGTATGTCCTAATTACAGGAGTGAACAAAAAGTGGCTTTGAATAGCCATTTTGGTTCATCAAATACTTAATACCTATTATTAAAGAAGCTTCTGACTGGTCTAATTGCATATTGTGAGACTAGAGCAACTACAGGTATTTTAGCAGCGCACGTGAAAGATCTTGAACAAACTTAGAAATAGCATCAAAAGCCAGTGGAAAGTGGACTTCTCTGGCATCTGTCCTGGTTCTTTCTTACTTTCTGTCTTTAAGTCAGGGATAAACCAGATAATGTTTACTGATCCTTCTCATTTTTCTCAGTATCTGTGAGACCCAAAAAGCCCACCTCTGTATCATTTCTTTATGAAGCCCACCCCAGAATGCTCTGGCAGAATTAGTTATTACTTCCTGGATACCTGTGGTTGCCAGCACCCAGGATGGCTCTCATTCATGTTCCTGGGATACATGCCCTCATTTAGTGTCTTGCCACCTTGGGTAAAGCTGACCTGTATTACCAGTAGGAAACTGCAGAAATGACAGAGTGTAGCTTCTGAAGTTAGACCATAAAAGGTACTGTGGATTCCTTATTGTTCTTCCACCTTCTTCCACACTGAAAGATCAGCTGCCATATCATAAGGACACTCGAGCACCCAATGGAGAAGTCCACATGGCTTTTCAAGAACTGAGGCTTCTCGCCATTAGCCAGTGTGGTGGTTTTAAAAGATGTCCACCACTTCTTTGATACATCTCTCTTAAGAGGTAGGGTTTAATTCCCTTCTTGAGTATGGACTGGACTTGTTAACTCACTTCTTTTTAAAATAATTATTTACATTGTTATACTGTCTTTATTCATTTTGAGCTTTTTTTTGGTATCCTGAACTAATGGGAATGGAATTCTTATTCACCACAGTAGTTTAATGAAGGTAAGAATTACAACTCTTTTTTGGCCATGCTTTGCGGCATGAGGGATCTTAGTTTCCTGACCAGGGATTGAAACTCTGCTCCCAGCAGTGGAAGCACAGAGTTTTAACCACTGGACCACCAAGGAAGACCCAAATCACTTCTAATAAATAGAATATAGGAGACAGGATGGTCTGTGACTTCTGAGACTTGGTCATGAGCGAAATGGCAACTTTACCCCTGCTCATTTTTAGATGACTTGATCTGGAGGGAATCTGCTGACATGTCATGAGGATACTCAAATATCCCTGTGGATAAGACCACGAGGTGAGGAACTGGGGCCTCCTGCCAACAGCCACAAGTGAGTCACCTTGGAGCATATCCTCTAGCTCTAGTCGAGTCAGATGGCTGTAGCCCTGTTGACAGCTTGATTGCCACCTCCTTATGAGACATTCTGTGCCAGAACCATGTGGTTAAGCTGCTCCCAATTTTATAGTCATTTAAGTTTTTAATTAAGTCTTAAAACTATATATCTAATTTAATATTGATACCACTGGCTAAATTAGAGAAGGAAAATTTATTTATTTTCACTCCTAATTTGTCAAAACAAACTTTATTATTTCTGGGTTATTTATGTCAATATACATGCCAAACTTAACAGTTAAGAGCTAAGACTACGGTATATGATTTGTGGAAGTATACTGACCAATGAAAAGAATGAAACTGTCAAAACTTAAATAGCATATACAAACAAAACACAAATAAATAAATTAAAAATAAATATAATCTTTTCTAAATTGAAGTACAATTAACAAATTGTTTCAGGTATACAACACAATGATTTGATATTTTGTAAATACTGCTACTGCTACTGCTGCTAAGTCGCTTCAGTCGTGTCTGACTCTGTGACCCCATAGGCGGCAGCCCACCAGGTTCCCCCATCCCTGGGATTCTCCAGGCAAGAACACTGGAGTGGGTTGCCATTTCCTTCTCCAATACAGGGAAGTGAAAAGTGAAAGTGAAGTTACTCAGTCGTGTCCGACTCTTAGCGACCCCATGGACTGCAACCTACCAGGCTCCTCCATCCATGGGATTTTCCAGGCAGGAGTACTGGAGTGGGGTGCCATTGTCTCCTCTGAAATACTACTAAATATCAAATCATTAAATGATCATCACAATAAGTCTAGTTAACATCCAATACCATACATAGTTATAAAATCTTCCTTTCTTGTCAAAATAAACTTTCANGGAGTACTGGAGTGGGGTGCCATTGTCTCCTCTGAAATACTACTAAATATCAAATCATTAAATGATCATCACAATAAGTCTAGTTAACATCCAATACCATACATAGTTATAAAATCTTCCTTTCTTGTCAAAATAAACTTTCAAAAAAAAAAGATTACTGAATTAAAAGAGGCAACAGAAAAATAACTGAACTGCTTTGAAAAACAGTTTGGCAGTTCCTTAAAAAAGTTAAATGTAAAGTTACCATGTGTGCTTAGTCCCATAGTCTTGTCTGACTCTTTGTGACCCCATGGACTGTGCCTGCCAGGCTCCTCTGTCCATGGGGATTTGCCAGGCAACAATACTGGAGTGGGTTGCCATGCCCTCCTCCAGATAAAATTACCATATTATCTTGTAATTCCAAACCTAGGTATATACTTATGAGAAAAGAAAACATGTCTACATAAGAGCTTTTGAATGTTTATAGCAACATTGTTTATAATAACTAAAGAGTGGAAACAACCCTTTCATCACAAAAGATGTCCATCAACTGTGAATTGATAAACAAAATGTGGAATATCCATATAATGGAATGTAATACAGCTATAAAAAGAAACAAAACACTGGTGCTTGCTATAGCAGAGAAAAACTTTGAAAACATTACGTTACATAAAAGAAGCTAGTCATAAAAGACAGCACATTCTATGTGATACAATAAGAATTATATTTGGTCTTCTCCCCAGTTCCTATCACAGAGTTTCAAAAACCCTTGGAATTTCCTGAGTGATAAGGGTGAGCAGCTTTTGTTATTCATAAGCCCCTTTTGACTATACCAAGCTTTATGCTAGTAAGATATCTCTTGTTGAGGCTCTAGATAGCTTCAGAATGGAGGGTGATTGCTAATGCAACCTAGCATATGAATCAGAGGGTTGGAACTTTCAGTTCATCTCTGGACCTCTTGGGAAGGAAGAGGGTTGAACAATGAGTTCAATCACCAATGGCCAATGAATTAATCAGTCTGCTTATGTAATGGAACCACTATAAAACCCCCTAAATGATAAGGTTTGGAAAGCTTTCCCATTGAGGTGCCAGGAGGGTGGTGTGCCAGAGAGGGAATGGAAGCCCTGTGCCCATAGCCCTATACGTTGTCCTATGCATCTCTTACATTTAAGGGTTACTGAGGTGTATCTGAAAGATGATGCTGTGAATGTGCTGCACTCAATATGCCAGCAAATTTGGAAAACTCAGCAATAGCCACAGGACAGGAAAAGGTCAGTTTTCATTCCAATCCCAAAGAAAGGCAATGCCAAAGAATGCTCAAACTACCGCACAATTGCACTCATCTCACACGCTAGTAAAGTAATGCTCAAAATTCTTCAAGCCAGGCTTCAGCAATATGTGAACTGTGACCTCCTAGATGTTCAAGCTGGTTTTAGAAAAGGCAGAGGAACCAGAGATCAAACTGCCAACATCCACTGGATCATCGAAAAAGCAAGAGAGTTCCAGAAAAACGTCTATTTCTTCTTTATTGACTATGCCAAAGCCTTTGACTGTGTGGATCACATTAAACTGTGGAAAATTCTGAAAGAGATGGGAATACCAGACCACCTGACCTGCCTCTTGAGAAACCTATATGCAGGTCAGGAAGCAACAGTTAGAACTGGACGTGGAACAACAGACTGGTTCCAAAGAGCCGACCATGTTTAGAATATGCCTCAAAGCAACATTTAACTCCCTTTCCAAGCATTTACCATAGTTTAGGTGTTATAGTTTATTATTATTATTGCTATCATTATCATTTGAAAAATGTCCAATAATTCTATTCATTATCATAGAATAATAATGTCTAATACAGACATTTGAATAATGTCTATATTTTCATTTGAAAAATTATACTTCTAGATATTATGTTCTTCAAGAAAAAGGACCAGAAATATTTTTCACAATTGCATCTCCATGGCAAAGCCTAATATATAATAGCTATAATCAATAGTTAAACTCAAGATTTAATCTAAGTGATGAAAGTATTAGGATTTTAAACTGATGACTGATAAGAGGTTCCCTTACTTATGTCTGTGATGTAAAATTCTTGAAGAATGGTAGATATTGAAGGAATAAATTTGAGCTGTATTTTTAGGAAATATTTTGTGTCTTAACATTTCACCACTGAAATAAATGGTGATATTAGGATGGTGTTCTTTCTCTAACCTCATGTTTGGTTAGCTTTCTAGGTAATTCCTAGAACTTATTCTGTACTTTATATAGTTGGAAGAGAAAAGAAAATGAGATTCTAACTCACATTTGAGAAATGTCACGGTGGATGGCATCAGAAAAGAGGGTTAAAACTTGGAAGAAACTACTGACTAACAGAGGACCAAAGACGTATGTTCCTTGAAATCAGATGAAGCATTCCCTTGAGGGAAGTTAGCCCAAGACACAGTCAGCTAGTGCTACAGGACCCTCCAGTTGGAGGCTGTGGCCTCTCCACAAGGAGGATGTACTGAAAATCTGGAGTGTGTGAAAAAAAGAAAATCCAAGTCCAAATCAGGACACTCAAGAACTCAGAAAAGAACTCACAAAACTATCCATGAAAGAATAAGTTGTAAACATATACTACTCAAGAGACTGCAAAACCATCTTACATAGAACCAGTTAACTCTTTCTGATTTCTTCACCTTTTATCCCTCCAGCTTCTTTGTTCCTAAGGGAGGAATTGAATAAAACAGCAGAAAAATAAACAGAAATTGGTGACTGATAATTGGAAGTTCATACATTTCTGTCCTTTATGGAGCTCATCTTTCCATGAAATGTTCCCTTGGTATCTCTAATTTTCTTGACGAGATCTCTAGTCTTTCCTATTCTATTGTTTTCCTTGATTTCTTTGCACTGATCACTGAGGAAGAATTTCTTATCTCTCCTTGCTATTCTTTGGAACTCTGCATTCAAATGGGTATATCTTTCTTTTTCTCCTTTGCTTTTCCCTTCTCTTCTTTTCACAGCTATTTTTAAGGCCTCCTTAGACAGCCATCTTGCACTTTTGCATTTCTTTTTCTTGGGAATGGTCTTGATTGCTGTCT
This sequence comes from Neotragus pygmaeus, assembly GCA_006410875.1. Lineage (NCBI taxonomy): Eukaryota > Metazoa > Chordata > Mammalia > Artiodactyla > Bovidae > Neotragus > Neotragus pygmaeus. Next base: position 104,867 of record SJYV01007525.1, read on the forward strand.
CCTGTACAGTGTCACGAACCTCCATCCATAGTTCATCAGGCACTTAAATCTACTTCTCACTTCCACTGTATAATCATAAGGGATTTGATTTAGGT
>SJYV01007525.1:105267-118042 GCA_006410875.1 Neotragus pygmaeus
TGCAAAGAGTTGACTCATTGGAAAAGACTCTGATGCTGGGAGGGATTGGGGGCAGGAGAAGGGGACGATGGAGGATGAGATGGCTGGATGGCATCACTGACTTGATGGACATGAGTTTGAGTGAACTCTGGGAGTTGTTGATGGACAGAGAGGCCTGGCATGCTGTGATTCATGGTGTCGCAAAGAATCAGACACAACTGAGCTACTGAACTGAACTGAACTGAGGTGTATCCTCTTCTAACAAACTGGTTAAAGTAAGTGGTGTGTGTTTCTGAGTCTTGTGAACTTTTCTAGAAAATAAAACTCTGGAAGGATCATGGGGACTCCGATTCATAGCGGATTGGTCAGAAGTATAGGAACTTGCAACTGGTGTCTAAAGCTGGGGTGGTCTTATGGGACTAAGTTCTTAAGATGTGGGTTCTGTGCCTACTCCAGATAACATCAGAAATGTATTGTCCTATCCACTTCCCTGGTAGTCCAGTGGTTAGCAATCTGCACTTTAACTGCCAAGGGCCTGGGTTCAATCTCTAGTTGGGGAACTAAGACCCTGCAAGCTGTACAGAGTGGCCAAAAAGAATAAATGTATAATTGTAGGATATCCAGCTAGTGTCTAGTGAGCTAGGGAATGGTTAATGTGGGGAAAAAATTCCCCTCATACTTGGTGCCAGAAGGGGTGTCGGAAAAACACTACAGGCTATACGATTTCATTTATACAAAGTCGTCAGAAAAGGTCTAAGTTCACAGAGACTAAAAGGAGATTAGTGATGGCCTTTCTTAGTCTGGTAGTCCTCAAGCAAAGTGTTGAAGTGCTGTCTGGTGTTTGAGTGTTGAATCTCAAGAAGTCTGTGATTGTCTTATGGAGGAAATAACTGTTTTAGAAAAGCTTTGTTCTGGTATGAGTTAGAGTACAATTGGCTATTAGGTTAATGCAGAAGGATCAACAATATATAGTAAATAACGTGTCTTTAGAAAGGAAACAAACATAAAAATAAGTTCTGGATTAATCAGTTGACAAAAGTGTTGTGACCAGAGGCTTGCAGGAAATCAACCTTATATTTCCTCTAGAAGCAATGGTTCAGCATTTACTAATTCAGTGTTCATGGTGACTTTGTTGAACTCATCTATTTAAATTTATTTTTAGCTAATTTACAAAACTTAGAGATTTTAAATACTACAAATAACGACAACCAATGATATGTCCTTGTGTAGTTTCCTTTCATAGTGAATATGGCCCAGCCCTGTGTTACCAGCAGAATACTATGGAATTAATTTCCCCATTACTTTCTGAGCCCATAAAAGCTTTGCATGCCCAGACTGCTCAAGGGCAATACCAAGTGACCCATCTGGAACCCGAAGCTAAGCTGACTGGTGAAGAACTGACTCTGCCAAAATGAATCTGTGAAGTCTGAAAGAGAAAACAGTCTACACACATGGGCTTATACCAACTGAAAGGAATCAGGGACCTTGAAGAATCAGGTAAATATGAAAAAAAAAATGAAGAAAGTCTATGGGACTTATGGGACACTATCAAGACAAACCACATTCACATTATGAGACTCTTAGGAGAGGTGAGAGAGACCGAAAATATATTTAAATCAGTAATGGCTGAGAGCTTCTTTAACATGGGAAGATAAATTGACAACCAAAAGAGGCCCAAAGAATACCCCAAAACTGAATGGAAAAGGACCACACAGAGACTCACTAGATTTAAATTATTTGAAGTCAAAGACAGAGAATTTGGGGCTGTACCTGCCCTCAACAACGGCCTGCACTCTTTTCTGTGGAGTGTGTTCTGTCTAAATAAATCTACATCTTACCTAAAAAAAAGAGAGAGATTTTGAAAGAAACAAAGGAAAAGTGAAAAGTCACAAACATATAAGGGAATCCCATGGAACCATTGGAAGATTTCTCTACAAAGGCATAGGTCAAGGAAGAATGGGATGGTATATTCAAAATATTGAAAGAAAAAAAAAAAACCAACATCAGCCAAGAATACTATCCCTGGAAAAGCTGCCTGTGAGAAATGAAGGAGTGATAAAAGACTTTCTAAAGTAAGCAAGAGCTGAGGGAATTCCTCACCACTACTCCTTCCTTATAAGAAACGCTAAAGAAAGCTTTTCAAGTGGAAATAAAGGGACACTAACTAACATCATAAAAATATATGAAGGTAGTTGTGTAAAACTTGTTGTGAACAGTAAATATGAGGTCAAAGTCAGAGTCTCTAATATTGTAACGGTGGTGTGTAATTCACTTACAACTCTAGTTTAAAAGTTATAAAACAGCCACTTCCCTGGTAGTCCGGTGATTAGGATGCCACACTCCCAATGCAGGGGGCAAAGTTTCGAGCCCTGGTCAGGGAACTAAGATCCCACATGCTGCACAGCATGGCCCGAAAAAAAAAGTTAAAAACAAACATATTACACATAACCATAGCTAACATAATTTGCTTTTGAATACACACTATAAAAATGTAAACTGTAAAATCAAAAACCTAAAATTTTAAGTGAAAGTCGCTCAGTCATGTCCAACTCTTCGTAACCCCATGAACTATACAGTCCATGGAAATCTCCAGGCCAGAATACTGGACTGAGTAACTGATCCCTTCGCCAAGGGATGTTCCCAACCCAGGGATCAAACCCAGGGGTTTTGGATTCTTTACCAAACCTAGCCCTTCTCTAGGGAATTCTCCTGACCCAAGAATTAAACCAGAGTCTCCCGCATTGCACACAGATTCTTTACCAGCTGAGTTACCAGGGAAGCCCATGTGTTAAGTAAAAATGTCAAGCTTGGGAATGCTATCAAAGTTAGACTGTCTTCAGTTTAACATAGAATGTTATAAATGTAAGATATTTTATGTAAACCTCATAGTAACCACAAAGGAAACTCTGTCATAATTACAAGAAGATTATGGTAACAGAGTCAAGGCATACTGCTACATAAAGATATCAGATCATAAAAGACAGCAAGATAAGAATCAAGGAATAATGGACCCACAAAACAGAAGACAATTAACAAAATGGCAATATTATGGGAATACCAGATCATCTTATTTGCCTCCTGAGAAATCTGTATGCAGGTCAAGAAGCAACAGTTATAAACAGACATGGAACAACAGAATGGTTCCAAATTATGAAAGGAGTACGTCAAGGCTGTATATTGTCACCTTACTTATTAAACTTATATGCAGACTACATCATGTGAAATGCCAGGCTGGATGAAGCCCAAGCTGGAATCAAGATTGCCAGGAGAAATATCAATAACCTCAGATATGCAGATGACACCACACTTATGGTAGAAAGCGAAAAACTAAAGAGCCTCTTGATGAAAGTGAAAGAAGAGAGTGAAAAAGTTGGCTTAAAACTTAACATTCAGAAAATGAAGATCATGGTATCTGGTCCCATCACTTCCTGGCAAATAGATGGGGCAACAATGGAAACAGTGGCAGACTTTATTTTGGGGGGCTCCAAAAACACTGCAGATGGTGACTGCAGCCATGAAATTAAAAGATGCTTGCTCCTTGGAAGAAAATCTTTGACACACCTAGACAGCATATTAAAAAACAGAGACATTACTTTGCTGACAAAGGTCTGTCTAGTTAAAGCTATGGTTTTTCCAGTAGTCATGTATGGATATACGAGTTGGACCATAAGGAAAGCTGAGAGCGGAAGAATTGATGCTTTTGAACTGTGGTGTTGGAGAAGACTCTTGAGAGTCCGTTGGACTTTAGAGACCCAACCAGTCCATCCTAAAGGAAATCAGTCCTGAATATTCATTGGAAGGACTGATGCTGAAACTTCAATACTTTGGTCACTTGATGCAAAGAACGGACTCACTGGAAAAGACCCTGATGCTGGGCAAGATTAAAAACAGGAGAAGAAGGGGATGACAGAGGATAAGAAGGTTGGATGGCATCACCAACTTGATGGACATGAGTTTGAGCAAGCTCCAGGAGTTGGAGATGGACAGGGAAGCCTGGCATGCTGCAGTCCATGGGGTTGCAAAGAGTCGGACACAACTGAGCGATTGAACTGAACTGAAGTCCTTACCTACCAATCATTGCTTGAAACATAAATGGATTAAATTATCCAATCAAAAGATGATCCAATGAAATATTGTCTACAGGACATCTAGTTTAGTTTTAAAGATATATGTAGATAGACTGAGAATGAAGAGATAGAAAAAGATATTTCAAGCAAACTGTAACCAAAAGAAAGCAGGGGTAACTATTCTTTTTTATTTTTGTTTATTTACTTATTTTTTTTACAGCGGACTATGTTACAGCTCGGTTACAGCTCAGAGTTTTATTTGGCAAACAAAGGATAGTATACCCTCTAGGTGTGAGGACGGGCCTACCCCAAAGGAGAGCCTCTTTTTTATTTTTATCTTTTAATTGGAGTATAGTTGCTTTACAATGTTGTGTTAGTTTCTGGTATACAATGAAGTGAATCAGCTATATGTATACATCCATCCTCTCCTCTTGGACCTCCCTCTCATCCCGCTCCATCTCACGCATATAGGGCACCACAGAACACCAAGCTGAGGTCCCTGTGCTATACTGTAGGTTCCCATTAGCCTTCTATTTGGTAGCTGTTCTTATGAGACAAAACAGACTTTAAGCTTAAAATGATCTAAAGACACAAAAGGTAATTTTTGGTTGCTATATCGTGTCCAATTCCTTGCGATCCCAAGGACTGCGGCACGCTAGGCTTCCCTGTCTTTCACTGCTCAGATTCATGTCCATTGGGTCGATGACGCTATCTAACCATCTCATCCTCTGATGCTCTCTTCTTTTGCCCTCAGTCTTTCCCAACATCCAGGTGTTTTCCAGTGAGTCAGCTCATCGCATCAGGTGGCCAAAGTATTGGAGCTTCAGCTTCAGCATCAGTCCTTGCAATGAATATTCAGCGTTTATTTCCTTTAGGATTGATTGGTTTGTTCTCCTTGCTGTCCTAGGGAATCTCAGCAGTCTTCACCAGCACTACACTTTGAAAGCATCAATTCTTTGGTGCTTAGAATTCTCCATGGTCCCACTCTGATATCCGTACATGATTACTGGAAAAACCATAGCTTTGACTATACAGACCTTTGTTGGCAGTGATGTCTCTACTTTTTAGTACACTCTCTATGTTTGCCATACCTTTCCTTCCAAGGAGAAAGTATCTTCTAATTTCATGGCTGCAGTCACCATCCACAGTGAATTTGGAATGCAAGGAAATAAAATCTGTCACTGCTTCTAATTTTCACCTTTCTACTTGCCGTGAAGTTAAAGAACTAGATGCTATGATCTTAGTTTATTGAATGTTGAGTTTTAAGCCAACTTTTTCACTCTCCTCTTTCATCGTCATCAAGAGGCTCTTTAGTTCTTCTTTCTTTTCTGCCATTAGCATGGTATCATCTGCATATCTGAGGTTGTTGATATTTCTCCCAGGAAACTTGATTCCAGCTTGTGATTCATCCAGCCCAGCGTTTCACAGGATGTACTCTGCGTATAAGTTAAATAAGCAGGGTGACAATATACAGCCTGTCGTATTCCTTTCCCAATTTTGAACCAGACAGTTGGTCCATGTAAAGTTCTAACTGCTGCTTCTTGACCTGCATACATATTTCTCAGGAGGCAGATCATGTGGTCTGATATTCCCATCTCTTTAAGAATTTTTGACAATTTGTTGTAATCCACACAAACGCTTTCACATAGTCAATGAAACATAAGCAAAGGTTTTTCTGAAATTTCTTCGCTTTTTCTACAGTCCAAAGAATGTTGGCAATTTGATCCCTGGTTCAAAAATCCATTGATCCCATTTCTAAACCCAGCTTGTACATCTTGAAGTTCATACTGCAGGAGCCTAACTTAAAGGATTTTGAGCATACCCTTACTAGCATGTGAAATGAGTGAAATTGTACAGTAGTTTGAACATTCTTTGACACTGCCCTCCTTTGGAATTAGAATGAAAACTGACCTTTTCCAGTCCTGTGGCCACTGCTGAGTTTTCCAAATTTGCTGACATGTTGAGTGAAGAACTTTAACAGCATCATCTTTTGGGATTTTAATTAGCTCAGATGGAATTCCATTACCTCCACTGGTTTTGCTTGTAGCAATGCTTCCTAAGGCCCACTTGACTTCACACTTCAGGACATCTGGCTCTAGGTGAGTGACTACACACATCTTCATGGTTATTTTGGTCATTAAGACCTTTTTTGTATAGTTCTTCTGTGTATTTTCGCCATCTCTTCTTAATCTCTCCTGCCTCTGTTAGGTCTTTTTCTGCACCCGTCCTTGCATGAAATATTCCCTTTGTTTCTCCAATTTTCTTGAAGAGATCTCTAGTCTTTCCTATTCTATTGTTTTCCTCTACTTCTTTGCACTGTTCATTGAAAAAGGCCTTCTTGTCTCTCCTTGCTATTCTCTGAAACTCTGCATTCAGTTGAGTATATCTTTCCCTTTCTCCCTTGCTTTTAGCTTCTCTTCTTTCCTCAGCTATTTGTAAAGCTTCCTCAACCACTTTTCCTTCCTGCATTTCTTTTTCTTGGAGATGGCTTTGGTCACTGCCTACTATTATTAACCTCTGTCCATAGTTCTTTAGGCACTCTATGTACTAGATCTAATCCCTTGAATCTTTTCATCGCCTCCACTGTATAATCTTAAGGGACTTGATTTGTGGCTGCTGCTGCTGCTGCTGCTGTCGCTTCAGTCGTGTCCGACTCTGTGCGACCCCATAGATGGCAGCCCACCAGGCTCTGCCGTCCCTGGGATTCTCCAGGCAAGAACACTGGAGTAGGTTGCCATTTCCTTCCCCAATGCATGAAAGTGAAAAGTGAAAGTGAAGTTGCTCAGTCATGTCTGACTCTTAGCGACCCCATGGACTGCAGCCTACCAAGCTCCTCTGTCCATGGGATTTTCCAGGCAAGAGTACTGGAGTGGGTTGCCATTGCCTTCTCCAAGGGACTTGATTTAAGTCATACCTAAATGGCCTAGTAGTTTTCCCTATTTTTTCAATTTAACACTGAATTTTTCAATAATGACAAAGGAATCAATCCATTGATATCAAACGTTTAATTTTTTATGTACCCAATATTATAGAACCTAAATATGTAAAGCAAATACTAACAGAACTAAAAGAAGAAATACACAGTGATATAATAATAATTGAGGGGAATCCCCTTAAATAATAATAGGGGACTTTAGTACTCCATGGGCTTCTCTAGTACTCCAGGGCTTCCCTGGTGGCTCAGGGGTTAAAGCGTCTGCCTCTAATGTGGGAGACCTGGGTTCAATCCCTGAGTTGGGAAGATCCCCTGGAGAAGGAAATGGCAACCCACTCCAGTATTCTTGCCTGGAGAATCCCATGGACGGAGGAGCCTGGTGGGCTACAGTACAAGGGGTCACAAAGAGTCAGACACAACTGAGCTACTTAACTTTCACTTAACTTTAGTACTCCATGATTAGAAAATTCTTAAAGAGGTGGAAATACCAGACCACTTTACCTGCCTCCTGAGAAACGTGTATGCAAGTCAAGAAGCAACAGCTAGAACTGGGCATGGAAGAACAGACTGGTTCAAAATTGGGGAAGGAGTACAACAAGGCTATATTGTCACCCTGCTTGCACCAAGGATTGAACCCATGCCCCCTGCATTGGTAGGCAGATTTTTATCCACTGCACCACCAGGAAAGTCCTGGGTACTCTATTTTGTTCCACTGATCTATGTGCCTACTTTTATGACTATACCATACTGTTTTTTGCTTGTTTATTTTTGGCCATGCACATGACTTGCAGTATCTCAGTTCCCCAACCAGGAACTGAACCTGGGCCACAGTAGTGAAAGCTTGGAAAACCACTAAGCGACCAGGGAACTCCTGAACCACGTTGTTTTGATTACTGTATCCTTATAATACAGTTTATTAAATTTTTTTCATGGGAAAGGCATTTTATTTTAAATATCACAGATTGCACATGTCAATCTCAAACTCCAGTCTATCCACTCTTCCCCTTGGTAACTGTAAGTTCATTCTCTAAGTCTGTGAGTCTCTTTCTGTTCTGTAAATAAGTCCATTTGTACCATTTCAAAAAAGATTCCGCATATAAGTGATATCACATGATACTTCTTTGTCTGACTTACTTCCCTTAGTAAGATAATCTCCAGGTCTATTCATGTTTCTGCAAATGGCATTATTTCATTCTTTTTTAAAAACTTTAATTAAAAAATTTTTTTTATTGGGGTATATCCAATTAACAATGTTGTGATAGTTTTAGGTGAATAGTGAAGGGACTCAGTCATACATATACATGTATCCATTTTCCTCCAAACCTCACTCCATCCAGAATGTCACGTAACGTTGTGTAGAGTTCCATGTACTATATGATAGGTCCTTGTTGGTTATCCATTTTGAATATAGCAGTGTGTACATATCCATCCCCTGCTCCCTAACTATCCCTTCCCCCTGGCAACCATAAGCTCACTTTCTAAGTCTGTGAGTCTCTTTCCGTTCTGTAAGTAAGTTTATTTGTATCATTTCCTTTTTAGATTTCATATATAAGGGATGTTATATGATATTTCTCCTTCTCTGTCCAACTTACTTCACTCAGTATGACCCTCCCTAGGTCTATCCATGTTGCTGCAAATGGCATTCTTTCATTCTTTTTAAAGGCTGAGTAATATTCCATCATATATATGCATCACATCTTCTTTATCCACTCAGCTGCTGATAGACATTTAGGTTGTGTCCATGTCTTGGCTATTGTACCAGTGCTGCAATAAGATTGGGGTAAATGTATCCTTTCAAGCCATGTTTTTCTCTAGATATATGCTCAAGAGTGAGATTGCAGGATGATATTGTAGACCTATTTTTAGTCTTTTAAGGAATCTCCATACCATTCTCCATAGTAGCTGTTCCAATTTATATTTCCACCAACAGTGTCGGAAGTTTCCCTATTTGCCACATCCTTTCTAGTATTTACTATTTGCAGCTTTTTTGATGATGGCCATTCTGCCTGGTGTGAGGTGATATCTCATTGTAGTTTTGATTTGCATTTCTCTAAAAACTAGCAATGCTCTCTAAAAGTTGAGCATCATTTTATGTGTGTCTTGTCCAACTGTATGCCTTCTTTGGAGAAATGTCTCTTTAGGTTTTTTGCCCATTTTGAACTTTTTTAAAAATTTACTTTTTGATGTTGAGCTACATGAGCTGTTTGTAAATTTTGGAAACTCATCCTTTATTGGTCACATTGATTGCAGATGTTATCTCCCATTTTGTGGGTTGTCTTTTCATTTTGTTTATGGTTTCCTTTGTTGTACAAAAGCTTTTGAATTTAATTAGGTCCCATTTGTTTACTTTTGTTTTTATTTCCATTACTCTGTGAGACAGATCAAAAATATAGTGTCAACATTTATGTCAAAGAATGTTCTGTCTTTGTTTTCCTCTAAGAGTTTTATAGAATTCTGTCTTACATTTAGGTGTTTAATCCATTTTGAGTTTGTTTTTGTGTATTGTGTAAAAGAATGTTCTCATTTCATTTTTTTTACATGTAGCTTTCCAGTTTCCCCAGATCCATTTATTGAAGAGACTACCTTTCCTCCATTTCACAGTCTTGCCTCTGTTGTCAGAGACTAATTGGCCATAGGTGCATGGGTTTGTTTCTGGCTTTTTTTCCCCTGTTACCTTGATCTATATATCTGTTTTTGTGGTAGTACCATACTGCTTTGATGACAGTAGCTTTGTAGTATAGTCTGAAGTCAGGGAGCCTGATGTCTCCAACTCTGTTTTTCTTTCTCAAGATTGCTTTGGCTATTCAGGGTCTTTCATGTCTCCATACAAATTAAAAAAAAATTTTTTTTTGTTCTATTTCTGTGGAAAATGGCATTGGTAATTTAACTCAAATTGTACTGAATCTATAGATAACCTTTGGTAGTTTAGCCATTTTCACAATATTGATTCTTCCAGTTCAAGAACATAGACTATCTCTTCATCTGTCCATGTCATCTTTGATTTCTTTCATCAGTGTTTCAAAGTTTTCCAAGTATAGGTCTTTTGCCTCCTTAGATGCATATTCCTAGGTATTTTATTGTTTTTGATGTAGTTGTAAAGGGGACTGTTTCATTTCTCTTTTTGACCTTTCATTGTTAGTGCATAGACATGCAACAGACTTCTGTATATTAATTTTGTATCCTGCTACTTTACCAAATTCATTGCTGAGCTCTAGTGATTTTCTGTGTATAGTATCATGCCATCTGCAAATGGTTACAGTTTTACTTCTTTTTCTCCTATTTAGATTCCATTTATTTCTTTCTCTTCTCTGATTGCTTTGGCTAGAACCTCCAAAACTATGTTGAATAATAGTGGTGAGAGTGGACATCCTTGCCTTGTTCCTGGTCTTAGAGGAAATGTTTTCAGTTTTGCGCTATTGAGAATAATGTTTGCTGTGGATTTGTCATATATAGCCTTTATTACATTGAGATAGGTTCCCTTTATACACACTTTCTGGAGAGTTTTTATTATAAATGGGTATTGAATTTTATCAAAAGTCTTTTCTATATTAAGATGATCATATGGCTTTTATTCTTCAATTTGTTGATGTGATGTATCACATTGATTGATTTGTAGATACTGAAAAGTCCTTACATCCCTGGGATAAATCCCACTTGATCATGGTGTTCAGTTCAGTTCAGTCGCTCAGTCGTGTCTGAATCTTTGTGACCCCATGTCCACTGAATTGGTGATACCATCCAACCATTTCATCTTCTGTTGTCCGCTTCTCTTCCCACCTTCTGTCTTTCCCAGCATCAGGGTCTTTTCCAAAGAGTCAGTTCTTCGCATCAGGTGACCAAAGTATTGGAGTTTCAGCTTCAGCATCAGTCCTTTCAATGACTATTTAGGACTGATTTCCTTTAGGATGGACTGGTTGGATCTCCTTGCTGTCCAAGGGACTCTCAAGAGTCTTCTCCAACACCACAGTTCAAAAGCATCAATTCTTTGGCGCTCAGTTTTCTTTATAGTCCAAATCTCACATCCATACATGACTACTGGAAAACCCATAGCTTTGACTATACAGACCTTTGTTGGCAAAGTAATGTCTCTGCTTTTTAATATGCTGTCTAGTTTGGTCATAGCTCTTCTTCCAAGGAGCAATCGTTTTTTAATTTCATGGTTGCAGTCATTATCTGCAGTGATCTTGGAGACCAATAAAATAAAGTCTGTCACTGTTTCCACTGTTTCCCCATCTATTTGCCATGAAGTGATGGGACCGGATGCCATGATCTTCATTTTCTGAATGTTGAGCTTTAAGCCAACTTTTTCACTCTCCTCTTTCACCTTCATCAAGAGGCTCTTTGGTTCTTCTTTGCTTTCTGCCATAAGCATGTTGTCATCTGCCTATNGATGCCATGATCTTCATTTTCTGAATGTTGAGCTTTAAGCCAACTTTTTCACTCTCCTCTTTCACCTTCATCAAGAGGCTCTTTGGTTCTTCTTTGCTTTCTGCCATAAGCATGTTGTCATCTGCCTATCTGAGGTTATGATATTTCTCCTGGAAATCTTGGTTCCAGCTTGTGCTTCATCCAGCCCAGCATTTTTCATGATGTACTTTGCATATAAGTTAAATAAACAGGGTGACAATATACAGCCTTGACATACTCCTTTTCCTATTTGGAACCAGTCTGTTGTTCCATGCCCAGTTCTAACTGTTGCTTCCTGATCTGCATACAGATTTCTCAAGAGCAGATCAGGCGGTCTGGCACTCCCATCTCTTTAAGAATTTTCCAGAGTTTGTTGTGGTACACACATTCAAATGCTTTGGCATAGTCAATAAAGCAGAATAGATGTTTTTTTCTGGAACTCTCTTGCTTTTTCAGTGATTCAGCAGATGTTGGCAATTTGATCTGTGGTTCCTCTGCCTTTTCTAAATCCAGCTTGAACATCTGGAAGTTCATGGTTCATGTAGAGTTGAAGCCTGGCTTGGAGAATTTTGAGTATTACTTTACTAGAGTATGAAATAGTGCTACTGTGCAGTAGTTTGAGCATTCTTTGGCATTGCCTTTCTTTGGGATTGGAATGAAAACTGACCTTTTCCAGTCCTGTGGCTACTGCTGAGTTTTCCACATTTGCTGGCATATTGAGTGCAGCACTTTCACAGCATCATCTTTTAGGATTTGAAATAGCTCAATTGAAATTCCATCACCTCCACTAGCTTTGTTTGTAGTGATGCTTCTTAAGGCCCAATTGACTTTGCATCCTAAAATGTCTGGCTCTAGGTGAGTGATCACACCCTCATGATTATCTGGGTCATGAAGATCTCTTTTGTATAGTTTCTATAGTTCTTCTGTGTATAAAAGAAAACAATAGAATGGGAAAGTCTAGAGATCTCTTCAAGAAAATTAGAGATACAAAGGGAACATTTAATGCAAATATGGGCACAATAAAGGACAGAAATTGTATGGACCTAACAGAAGCAGAAGGAGTATGTCAAGGCTGTATATTGTCACCCTGCTTATTTAACCTATATGCAAAGTACATCATGAGAAACGCTGGACTGGAAGAAACACAAGCTGGAATCAAGATTGCCAGGAGAAATATCAATAACCTCAGATATGCAGATGACACCACCCTTATGGCAGAAAGTGAAGAGAAACTAGAAAGCTTCTTGATGAAAGTGAAAGAGGAGAGTGAAAAAGTTGGCTTAAAGCTCAACATTCAGAAAACGAAGATCATGGCATCCGGTACCATCGCTTCATGGCAAATAGATGGGGAAACAGTGGAAACAGTGTCAGACTTTATATTTTTGGG
>SJYV01007525.1:119928-134171 GCA_006410875.1 Neotragus pygmaeus
AAGCTGAAACTCCAGTACTTTGGCCACCTCATGCGAAGAGTTGACTCATTGGAAAGGACTCTGATGCTGGGAGGGATTGGGGGCAGGAGGAGAAGGGGATGACTGAGGATGAGACGGCTGGATGGCATCACGGACTCAATGGATGCGAGTCTGAGTGAACTCCGAGAGATGGTGATGAACAGGGAGGCCTGGTGTGCTGCAATTCATGGGGTCGCAAAGAGTCAAACACGACTGAGTGACTGAACTGAACTGAACAGAAGCAGAAGATATTAAGAAGAGGTGGCAAGAATACACAGAAGAACTATACAAAAAAGATCATGACCCAGATAATCACAAGGGTGTGATCACTAGCCTAGAGCCAGATATTTTAGAATGCAAAGTCAAGTGGGCCTTAGGAAGACTCAGTAGTTGCAACTCACAGACTGGAGTTCATGCTCAATAGTTGTGATGCACAGGCTTAGTTGCTCTGCAGCATGTAAAGTCTTCTCAGAACAGGGATCGATCCCATGTCTCTTGCATTGGCAGGCAGACTCTTATCCAATGCATCATCAGGGAAGTCCTCATAGTTGATTTGTAATCTCATAAAAGTTGTGGTTGGAAAAGATACTTGATTTGATTTCAGTTTTCTTAAGCTCACTGAGGCTCACTTTTTAGCCCAGCATATGGTCAATTCTGGAGAATATTCCATGTGTACTTGAGAAGAATATGTATTCTGCTGCTTTTGGATGGAATGCTCTATAAATATCCATTAAGTCCACCTGATCTAATTTGTCATTTCTTGCCTTTGTTTACTTATTGGTTTTATGTCTGGATGATCTGTTCATTCATGAAGTAGGGTGCTAAAGTTCTCCACTTTTATTATGTTACTGTCCATTTCTCCCTTTAAGTTCTTAGTATTTGACTTATATATTGAGGTTCTCCTATGTTGAATACATATGTATTTACAATTGTTATTCCTCTTGGATTGATTCCTTGATTATTGTGTGCCGGGAGCCAGCACGGGAGATCCCACCATGACAAGGTCATGCAGAGAGACCTGACGGGCAAGGGGAGTCAAGTCTCAAGGGGTCCTCTGCCTGAGCATCTATCCCGAAACCAAAATCTGTCTGTTTACTGTCTGCTATACTATACTCTTCTGACATTACAGGGGGCTATCCCCAACCACCTTTCTCTGGAAAGAGTTAACTTAGAGCTCCAGTTAACAGTCTCCTGGGCGTAAAAAGAATGTCTCGGCTTAACTCCCCTGATAGCTCTGTAACTTGCCTGACAGTAAGAGACTTTTACAACTTGTGATTGTTTATAGCCGCCCAACCGCGAGAGGCATGAAGCTTAAAACATCTTAAAGATATAGAGCCTTTTAGAGTTAAGAATTAGTTTGGTGAAGAGTTTGTTGAGTTAATGTTTGCCACCAGGGCCTCCATATCCTTTATCTTTTAGGCACCTGAGAGGATATTGATCAATGTAATCGGGATGAGGAAACAGGAATATAGTAGTTTTGATGTTAGCAACACTAGACTTTTGTGTTAATGAATTTTCTCTTTGTTATAAATCACTGTACTCGTCTTTCATTGTTATAAATTGTTGTGTCCTTGCTATGTAAGAATGTAACTTTACTTAGTGCTTTCTGAGACTGGTACCAGACTTTGGAAAGAACAACACTCTTAAGTTTTCTGGTTGACAGACCCTTATCAGAAAAGGGCCGTAAAATGCTAATCGGCCTTCTGGCCAGAAGATGATGTAAATTACCTAAGACTTGTGTATACAACTAAAGAAAGCCCGGTCTCGGTAAGAGTCAGGGCTGCTGACACTGCATAATTTTGTATTATCCATTAATCTCTATGTACAATCAAAAGTATAAAAGGCCCAATAATGGATGGGCCAGTCACTGGAAAGACCGGTTTCCCCCATGTCGAATCTCTCTCTCTCTCTCTCTCCTTCTCCCTCTCCTTTTCAGGCTGAATTCCCATCTGGGGCGTGGAGGCTCTTCCAGTCTACTTGCCCTGGCTTCTAAGACCCACACGAGAGGGATCCCAAGGCGGGGCACCCTCCACTATTCAAGTGGGTGCCAGCGGCATAACATAGATGGTACAAGTTCCTTGTCTTGGAACTTTATTGGTTTTCCACGTAAACCAAGTTATTCAGCATCTTTTCTCCACTAATTTTCCTACTTCACTATTCTTTCCTAATCTCTCTTATATTTCTACTTAAATAGTCCTTTCCCAGACTCCGACTCCGTCCCCACTTCAAATTCCCTGGATCCACTGGGGCTGGACCCCAGTAATTGTGTAATGTCCTTCTTTGTCTCTTGTAATAGTCTTTATTTAAAAAGTCTATTTTGTCTTAAATGAGTACTGCTACTCTAGCTTTCTTTTGATTTCCATATGCATGGAATACTTCTTTTCCATTACCTCGCTTTCAGACTGTATGTGTCTCTAGATCTGATGTGGGTCTCTTATAGATAGCATATATGTGTGTCTTGTTTTGTAACCATTTAGCCGGTCTGCTGGGACATTCAGCCCAAGCCTGCCAGGACTGCTGGTTGACTTGCACTGTGGAAAGGAAGAGAGCAAGGGCCAATGACTGACCAGGACCTCTGGCCCACACTTGCGCCAGTGATGGTGGAGGACCCAGGCATGGATTAGTACGGTGGCATGCACATACCACCACCATCTCCTGGCCCTGCATTCCCTCCCCGGGAAAGGAGTCAGCGGAGTCACCCACCAATGCCCTCTGTCTCATCTGCATGTGCCTCTTCCCTTTCCTCAGTGTCACCAGCTTTGTTCTTTTTCAGGGTTCATTTAGCCAGTCAACATCTTTTGTGATTGCATGTGAATTTTTGGCTAGCAGATTCTTATCCACTGTACCACCAGGGAAGTCCATAATTTTTATACCAAGTGGTAAAATATCTGCTTGCAATACAGGAGATCTGAGTTTGATCCTTGGGTCAGGAAGATCCCCGGAGAAGGAAATGGTTACCCATCCTAGTATTCTTACCTGGAGAATTCCATGGACAGAGGAGTCTGGTGAGCTACAGTCTATGGTGTTAAAAGAGTCAGATACAACTAAGCAACTAACTCACTTATAATTTTTAATGTAGAGATATTTCACCTCTTTGGGTAAATTATTCCTAAATATTTTATTACTTTTGATGCTATTATCAGTGGGGCTGCTTTCTTAACTTATCTTTCTTGCAGTTCATTGTTTGTGTTTAAAAATACAACTGATTTTTTAAAATATGTATTTAATTGATTTATTTGGTCATGCAGGGTCTTAGTTGCAGCACATGGGATCTTTAATATTTGTGGTAGCATGTGGGATCTAGTTTCCTGGCTAGAGATAGAAACTGGGGCCCCTGCATTGGGAGCACAGAGCACTGGATGACCAGGGAAGTCCCCTGTAATTGATTTTTTACATATTGAATTTTTTTGTCCTGCAACTTTGTTGAATTAATTTACTAGTTCTAATGGCTTTTGTTGTTGTTATTTTAGCTATATAAGATCATGTCATCTGCAAACAGAGACAAATTTTCTTCTTCCTTTACTATTTATTTTTGTTGTTCAATCACTCAGTCATGTCTAACTCTTTGTGCTCCCATGGACTGTAGCACATCAGGCTTCCCTGTCGTTCACTATCTCCTGGAGTTAACTCAAACTCATGTCCATTGAATTGGTGATGCCATCCAACCATCTTATCTTCGTTGTCCCCTTCTCCTTCTGCCTTCAATCTTTCCCAGCATCAGGGTCTTTTCCAATGAGTCAGTTCTTTGCATCAGGTGGCCAAAATATTGGAGTTTCAGNCCCTCCCAGCATCAGGGTCTTTTCCAGTGAGTCAACTCTTCGCATGAAGTGGCCAAAGTACTAAACCTAAAAAGCAGAAACATTCCTTTGCCGACAAAGGTCCATACAGTCAAACCTATGGTTTTTCCATTAGTCATGTACATATGTGAGAGTTGGACCATAAAGAAGGCTGAGCACCAAAGAACTGATGCTTTCAAATTGTAGTGATGGAGAAAACTCTTCAGAATCCCTTGGACTGCAAGGAGATCAAACTAGTCAATCCTAAAGGAAATCAACCCTGAATACTCATTGGAAGGACTGATGCTGAAGCTGAAGCTCCAGTACTTTGGCTACCTGATGCGAAGAGCTGACTCACTGGAAAAGACTCTGATGCTGGGAAAAACTGAAGGCAAAAGGAGACGGGGGCAACAGAGGATGAGATGGTTAGATAGCATCACCCACTCAATGGACATGAATTTGAGCAAACTGGGCAATAATGAAGGACGGGGAAGCCTGGTGTACTGCAGTCCATGGGGTTGCAAAGAGTCAGACATGACTTAGTGGCTGAACAACAACAACACTGATGATTGATTAAGGTCTGAAGCGGCAGGAAGCTCTGCTTATTTGCTGAAGGATCAGCTGATTGGTACCCAGGCAGTGTTATGCGTTTATCAAAAGTTTATCAGAGGTTTGCCAAAGGTGGATATTCAGAGATCATTATGGCCTCTTTTGGGAGAATAGTTACTTACCTATATTAATCAGATATCACAGCTAACATTTTTAGGTAATCACTGCCTCAAAAAGGGGTAACTTGTTGGTGTAACTATCAAGTTTCAGCCTCTGTTTCTAAGAATTTTTTTTTCTGAAAACGATTCTGAAAGAACTATTACTTTATTTTGTTTCAGTCCAAATAGCCCTGGGTTATGTTTACAAAGTGGTAGCTGGGTCAATTATCTGGGAATTGCTGAATTGCTAAATTGTTACACTCACTTGGATATAACTTTTAAATTTGCTTCCAGATGTTTCTGTAATGAGGCAGCCCATGATCATGAAGTATGTACAGTGCAGATCAATGGTTTCACAACAGCAGAGTGATTTTGAGATTCACAGTTTTCTATATATGCCATAAAGCAAATTGCATAGTACCTAGCACATAGTAGGTGCTCATGTAGACACCTAGAAAATTAAAGAATAGTTTAAAAAGTAGGTTGCATATCATATTTGTGCATTTGTCCACANTTATTTAAAAAGTCTATTTTGTCTTAAATGAGTACTGCTACTCTAGCTTTCTTTTGATTTCCATATGCATGGAATACTTCTTTTCCATTACCTCGCTTTCAGACTGTATGTGTCTCTAGATCTGATGTGGGTCTCTTATAGATAGCATATATGTGTGTCTTGTTTTGTAACCATTTAGCCGGTCTGCTGGGACATTCAGCCCAAGCCTGCCAGGACTGCTGGTTGACTTGCACTGTGGAAAGGAAGAGAGCAAGGGCCAATGACTGACCAGGACCTCTGGCCCACACTTGCGCCAGTGATGGTGGAGGACCCAGGCATGGATTAGTACGGTGGCATGCACATACCACCACCATCTCCTGGCCCTGCATTCCCTCCCCGGGAAAGGAGTCAGCGGAGTCACCCACCAATGCCCTCTGTCTCATCTGCATGTGCCTCTTCCCTTTCCTCAGTGTCACCAGCTTTGTTCTTTTTCAGGGTTCATTTAGCCAGTCAACATCTTTTGTGATTGCATGTGAATTTTTGGCTAGCAGATTCTTATCCACTGTACCACCAGGGAAGTCCATAATTTTTATACCAAGTGGTAAAATATCTGCTTGCAATACAGGAGATCTGAGTTTGATCCTTGGGTCAGGAAGATCCCCGGAGAAGGAAATGGTTACCCATCCTAGTATTCTTACCTGGAGAATTCCATGGACAGAGGAGTCTGGTGAGCTACAGTCTATGGTGTTAAAAGAGTCAGATACAACTAAGCAACTAACTCACTTATAATTTTTAATGTAGAGATATTTCACCTCTTTGGGTAAATTATTCCTAAATATTTTATTACTTTTGATGCTATTATCAGTGGGGCTGCTTTCTTAACTTATCTTTCTTGCAGTTCATTGTTTGTGTTTAAAAATACAACTGATTTTTTAAAATATGTATTTAATTGATTTATTTGGTCATGCAGGGTCTTAGTTGCAGCACATGGGATCTTTAATATTTGTGGTAGCATGTGGGATCTAGTTTCCTGGCTAGAGATAGAAACTGGGGCCCCTGCATTGGGAGCACAGAGCACTGGATGACCAGGGAAGTCCCCTGTAATTGATTTTTTACATATTGAATTTTTTTGTCCTGCAACTTTGTTGAATTAATTTACTAGTTCTAATGGCTTTTGTTGTTGTTATTTTAGCTATATAAGATCATGTCATCTGCAAACAGAGACAAATTTTCTTCTTCCTTTACTATTTATTTTTGTTGTTCAATCACTCAGTCATGTCTAACTCTTTGTGCTCCCATGGACTGTAGCACATCAGGCTTCCCTGTCGTTCACTATCTCCTGGAGTTAACTCAAACTCATGTCCATTGAATTGGTGATGCCATCCAACCATCTTATCTTCGTTGTCCCCTTCTCCTTCTGCCTTCAATCTTTCCCAGCATCAGGGTCTTTTCCAATGAGTCAGTTCTTTGCATCAGGTGGCCAAAATATTGGAGTTTCAGCTTCAGTATCAGTCTTCCCAATGAATATTCAGAGTTGATTTCCTTTAGGACTGAACTCCTTGCAGTCCAAGGGACTCGTAAGAGTGTTCTCCAACACCACAGTTGGAGAGCATCAATTCTTTGGCACTCAGCTTTCTTTGTGGTCCAACTCTTACATCCTTATATGACTACTGGGAAAACCACAGCTTTGACTATATGGACCTTTGTTGGCAAAGTGATGCCTCTGCTTTTTAATCAGCTGTCTAGGTTTGTCATAGTTTTTCTTTCAAGAAGCAAGTGTCTTTTAATTTCATGGCTGGAGTCACTGTTCGAAGTGATTTTAGAGCCCAAGAAAATAAAATCTGTCAGTGTTTCCATCGTTTCCCCGCCTGTTTGCCATGAAGTGATGGGACCCGATGCCACGATCTTCATTTTTTGAATGTTGCATTTTCAGCCAGCATTTTCACTCTCCTCTTTCACCTTCATCAAGAAGCTCTTTAGTTCCTCTTCGCTTTCTGCCATTAGGGTGGTGTCATCTGCATATTTGAGGTTGTTGACATTTCTCCTGCCAATCATGATTCGTTTGTGCTTCATTTCACATGATGTTACAAAACTTATTTAAGTTTATATTATACAGGTTAACTTATATACTTCTTCATATAAGTTAAATAAGCTGGGTGGCAATATAGAGCCTTGATGTACTCTTTTCTCAATTTTGAACCAGTCTGTTGTTCTTTGTCCAGTTCTAGCTGCTGTTTCTTGACCTGCCTACAGGTTTCTCAAGAGGCAGCTTTGGTGGTCCGTTATTCCCATCTCTTTAAGAATTTTCCAAAAATAATTTCTATTTATGTAGGTTATATATCTTTTTCTCATTTAATTGCTCTGGTTAGGACTTCCAGTACCATGTTGAATAGAAGTGGTGAGAGGAGGCACCCTTGTCTTGGCCTGATCTTAGGGGAAAAGCTTTTAGCTTTTCGCTGTTGAGTATGATATTAGCTAGTTTTGTTGCAGATGGCAGATTAGAAGAATGTGCTCTCATTTTCTCCTGTGAAAACAACAAAATTGCAACTAGCTGGTGAACCATGGGCAGGATTATGTTGGAACCCACCAAAAAAAGATACCCCATGTCTAAGGACAAAGAAGAAGCCACAATAAGATGGTAGGAGGGCTGAAATTACATTAAAATCAAACCCCATACCTGCCAGAGACTCTTGGAGGAGACAGATAAAAACTTGTGTTCACTAGTACCCGGGGAAAAGGATCAGTGACCCCCACAAGAAACTGAACCAGACCTGCCTGTGAATGTATGAGGGTTTGCCACAGAGGCATGGGTCAGCAGGCCACTGCAGGGATGGGCACTGGCAGCAGTAGTCTTGGGATGCATGGAGTGGTGGCATAAGTTCTCTTGGAAGAGGTCACCATTAGCCCTACCATAGAGCCACTGGGTGGGTGACCCACAAACTGAAGAACAATTATACCAAAGAAGTTCTCTCATGGTTGTGAAGGTTCTAGGCCCCACACTAGACTTCCCAAACTAGGGCAAAGGGACTGGGAATCCCATTTTGAAGGTCAGTGGGATTTGGTTACAGAACTTCCACAGGATTGGGGAAAACAGAAACTTTTGGAGGACACAAAAAAAACCTTGTGTGCACCAGGACCCAGGGGAGAGAGGAACGACAGAAGTCCATATAGTTAAGCTATAGTTTTTCCAGTAGTCATGTATGAATGTGAGAGTTGGACCATAAAGACAGCTGAGCACAGAAAAATAGATGCTTTCAAGCTGTGGTGCTGGAGAAGACACTTGAGAGTCCCTTGGACAACAAGGAGATCAAACCAGCAATCCTTAAAGAAAATCAACCCTGAATATTCATTGGAAAGACTGATGCTATAGCTGAAACTCCAATACTTTGGCCATCTAATGCTAAAAGCTGACTCATTGGAAAAGACCCTGATGCTGGGAAAGATCGAAGGCAGGAGAAGGGGATGACAGAGGATGCAATGGTTGGATGGTATCATTGACTCAATGGACATGAGCTTGAGTAAACTCTGGGAGCTAGTGAAGGACAGGGAAGCCTGGCATGCTGCAGTCTATGGGGTCACAAAGAGTCAAACACAACTGAGTGGTTGAACAATAACAGCAACAAAGTTATTAACTATGGGCTTATCATATGTGGCCTTTATTATTATTATACCTAATTTGTTGAGAGTTCATCATGAAAGGATGATGAATTTTGGCAAATGCCTTTTCTACATCTGAAATGATCATATGATTTTCCTCCTTGAATCTGTTAAAGTGGTGTATCAGCATTATTGATTTGTATATGTTGAATCTCAGGGTTAAATTCCACTTGATCATCACTATATAATCCTTTTACTATGTTGTTGAATTCATAGTCCTAATATTTTCCTGAGGATTTTTACATCTATGTTTTTCAGGGATATTGTACTGTTATTTTCTAGTTTTCTTTTCTTGTTTTGATGTCAGGGTAATGTTGGCCTTCTAAAATAAGTTTAGAAGTATTCCTTTGCCTTCAATTTTTTGCAAGAATTTGAGAATAACTGGAATTAATTCTTTAAATGTTTGGTAGAATTCACTAATGAAACCATCTCATCCTAAGCTTTTCTATTTGGAAAGTTTTCAACCTTCGTGCTTGTTACTGGTTTGTTCAAATTTTTAATTTCTTCATGATTCAGTCTAGACCTTGAACTGACAGAATCAATTTTACTTTTCCTAAGAAAGTGAAAGTCTCTCAGTTGCTCATGACTGTTTACGACCCCATGGACTATACAGTTCATGGAATTCTCTAGACCAGAACACTGGAGTGTGTAGCCTTTCCCTTCTCCAGGGGATCTTCCCAACCCAGGAATCGAACTGGGATCTCCTGCATTGCAGGTGGATTCTTTACCAACTGAGCTATTGGGGAATGTTGAAGTTTGTTTGCTTTCTCATAGTCTTGCAGAGTTGGGCCAGCTTTCTGCATGTACTCACAAGCTTTCTGCCAATGCTTGTACTTGCCACCTCAGGGGCACACACAGGATGCTGGTTGCAAGGCAGAAGACTGTGTGGGTGAGGTGTGGACAGTGTTGGCAATGCCTTTGGGCCAGCTGGGGGGATCTGCTAGTAAGGCCTCTTCAGAGGTTTGTGGGTGATCCTTTAACAGAGTCTACAAAACAGAAGAATTCACGTCTCTTTCCGAGCACTGCCTACTGTGTTCCCAGCCTCTCCTCACTCTTAGCTGTGTAACTTACCTCATATTCTGGATAGGGCCAGAAAGAAGTGGGCCTCTTTGGGAGTGTCCTGCACAGCTCGGGGAGAAACTGGGCACTCACTCACATGCTCTCACTTGCTGCTGTGAAAGAAATTCCAGCCCTAGGAGGTCTCTTTTGCCTCTGAGACGTGCTACACTGAGGGAGGAACGGCACAAATAATGTAAAACTGCTTTTTTGGTCCTCTTTAGAGTGTCCAGTCTTGGATTTGCTTTTTGCTCCAAGGATGTGCTAGAACTTCTTCACTGGACTCCTGGACTTCCAAAAAGATACCCTCACTTGTGCATGTTGTCAAAACTAGTGTTCTTTGAAGGGAAGATGGTAGAAAACTCCTATTCCACCATTTTGTTGCTGTTACCCCTGTGGTTTATTCCATTGAATGTTTTTTGTATGTTGAACATCCCTGAATTCTGAGAATAAATCTCATTTGGGTCATGACATATAAACCTTTCAATATGTTGCTAAATTTGATTTGCTTTAATTTGAAGGATGAAAGAAGTGAAGTAGCTTAGTTAGTTGTGTTAGTAGCTTAGTTGTGTCCAACTCTTTGTGACCTCATGGACTGTAGCCCACCACACTCCTCTGTCCATGGAATCCTCCAGGCAAGAGTACTGGAGTGGGTAGTCATTCCCTTCTCCAGGGGATCTACCTGACCCAGGGATCAAACCCAAGTCTCAGATTCTTAACTATCTGAGCCACCAGGGAAGCTTTGGGGATTTTAATGTTTCAGTGGAAGGAAGGAATGCAACTATAGCAGTTAAGACTGAAGAACAAAAATTTAAGTTAGAAAGTTGGAAGAACAGTTTCATGTATTGTTGTTTCATATTCTAACAATAATTATCAGTGAAAGAGACTATGAACCTGACATTGCACATATGTGAAAAATTATGATTAAATAGTATGCAAATGTTATAGAACAGTTTGAATTGCACTTTCCCTCAAAAGAAAATCCCCATACAGGAAAATCATGGATCTGGAATCAATTTATTTCCTTGAAAGACATTTTAAATTCTAACCATTTCTCTCTTGGATAAATTGTCAGATCTAGCTACTCATTAGGATTGAATATGAATTTCTTTTCTTGTTTCTTGGCATTTTTTTCCCCCCAGAATTGTAGCTAAAGGAAAAAAATCAATGGCAGCCCTGGGGAGATCCGGCCTGAAAACAGAGATGCAGATTTGGGGTCAAAGTGTTTCCTAAATGTCTTGACCTGACAATCCTTGACCGCACAATACGGAGCAGAGGGCAGTACAGGACCCCAAGGCCTGAGTGGCAGGGCTAGAGGCCAAGATGCCTGGGTCAGGCCCTTATGACTTTGGGAGTGTAATGTGGGGGGCACCAGAGACCGAGGTTCCTCTGTCTTTTATTTCATATCACTTCAGGTGAGTCATTGGTATGGAGGTGAAGGTCCAACTGGGGTGGATGCTACAGGTTGGTGGTCCCTGGAGTGAGTGGTCTGGCATAGCCTGCAGCATTGCACCAGGAGCATCCTTTTGTGGGCTTTTGATCCGTACTGGATCACCTTCAGCTCCTTGTGGAAGTGGAGGATAAGCTCAGCCCCATTTTCCTTAGTGGGAATGTGGAAATGCTTGACTTGGTACAGGATTTGATGCACATGGCAGACCTGACAAGCAGTTCCTGAACCATAGACTCCTCGAAACTGACAGTCCTCCAGCGCCCCGCAAGAACACATTCATGGTGATCTTGCACTCCACCACCCAGAATTCACCCCAGGTCTGAGCCAGGTCCAGCACACTCTGTTGGACTAGTCAAGGCAGGATGACACGGTCCAGTGAAGGGGTCGCCAGTTGCAGCGCTCCCACGTCGTGGGTCCAGAATACGAAGATGTTCTTGGTGCCCACTTCGATGAACTGGAGGTCAGGCCCGTATAGCCAGAGGACCTGTTCTCAGCCCTTCTTGTGCCTCCTGCTGCACGAACACAGTGGGCGCTTAATTTTCCCTCAGCTTGCAGTCGCTGACCCCACCTACCCAGGCTCAGACGAAGGATGGATCTGCCAGGAGGGAGACGGGGCTCAAGGCATATCCAGGGAAGATGGCAGACACGTAGCGAGGGCTCCTTCCGGATTACCACCGGCCGCACAGAGAGGCTGGAGCCCACGCCCTCAGGAACCCATTCCTTGTCTTTCACCAGCCAGCGGAGGCACTCCAACAACCCAGCTTTGTCAAAACTGCAGGCAGAGGCGCAGAGCTGAACACGGCATGAGTTCCATGTTGAGCCAAGGTCGGAAGAAGCTGGTCCTCCGCCTTTGAATGCCTTCAGGTCTTGAAGAGCTGCAGGGAGTAGTGGAGAGCCGAGCGGGCCGAGAGCAGAGTGAGGTTTTGGAAGGGCTGGATTTGGGGCTGACCCCAGTCCTTCTCCGGAGAAGGCAATGGCACCCCACTCCAGTACTCATGCCTGGAAAATCCCATGGATGGAGGAGCCTGGCAGGCTGCAGTCCGTGGGGTCGCTAAGAGTCGGACACGACTGAGCGACTTCACGTTCACTTTTCACTTTCATGCATTGGAGAAGGAAATGGCAACCCCCTCCAGTGTTCTTGCCTGGAGAATCCCAGGGACGTGGGTGCCGTCTCTGGGGTCGCACAGAGTCGGACACGACTGAAGCGACTTAGCAGCAGCAGCAGCCAGCCCTTCTCCCTGTTCCATCCCACCATTAGCAAGTGATCTGTGAACGCCTTCCTGAACAGCATGGGCTGGCTGGGGTCAGGCTTCTTTTGAGGCTCCTGTGTCATTTCCAGCTGCCGGTCAGCAGCCTTGAAGCTGGATGAGGTATATCGTCTGGGACCACACAGAAGCCAGAGAACAGGGAGACATTTGGGGGTCCAGATCTTTCTCCCTTCAACCCCTCTAAAGCCTCGTGCTCCTTTCTGAGAAGGCCCCTCCTCCGAATATGGTGTATGAAACTGAAACTACATCATCAGTTCATTTTGGATAAAGGGTAAGAATGAATCATGAATTTACTAAAATTGCTTTAAAATCTGTTCTTCCATCACCATTAACATAGTCTAATGGTTTAAGATCGTTTTCCTGCCATGAGAGCCCAGAGACAGTTTCGACATAAATTTTTCTCTACCGGTGGTGCTTTTATCAATCCAAACTCATTTAGGTAAATGACTAAACAAGAAACAACCTTACTTGTCACATTGAAAACTTTAAATATTTATATACATTGTCTTCATTCAAAGTGTGCTTACAGGCATTAACATGTAGAATAGAAACTTCACTAATGCCTTTGCTTACCTTAAAATTGTAGAACAGATATCAGTGCAATACCCATTGTAATAAATGCTCATTGGCAAATTTTGTCAGAATGAAGTTTACTTTCTTAAATTATTTTCTTTGTTATGTTTGCTCCTATTGTTGAAATGTAATTTTATGGCTGTCAAATTTCACGTTTAAAAAATGAACTTGTATTTTGTATATTTTTTTCACTTTATTTTACAAGTAATTTTTTTTTTTCTTAAAAATGCATGATGAATTTAAAACAAACTGGTCTTTCATTGTGGGCTCTTAAGTAGGAACAGATTTAAACAGCTAGACAGTGTTTGAGCGCAGACAAATTGCATATTATTCAAATTTGCCCGATAGTGGGCTTTAGGCAGTTATTCATTAAACGAATGAATTTTTAATCCCCAACCCTGGGTCCAGGGCTTTAATGACATCTCTACTCCAATTCCTCAATGATTAGACTTGCGAAACTGAAGTTTATCAAACATCAGGATCTGTGCCAAGCACCTCACTCTCTACNTTCATGCATTGGAGAAGGAAATGGCAACCCCCTCCAGTGTTCTTGCCTGGAGAATCCCAGGGACGTGGGTGCCGTCTCTGGGGTCGCACAGAGTCGGACACGACTGAAGCGACTTAGCAGCAGCAGCAGCCAGCCCTTCTCCCTGTTCCATCCCACCATTAGCAAGTGATCTGTGAACGCCTTCCTGAACAGCATGGGCTGGCTGGGGTCAGGCTTCTTTTGAGGCTCCTGTGTCATTTCCAGCTGCCGGTCAGCAGCCTTGAAGCTGGATGAGGTATATCGTCTGGGACCACACAGAAGCCAGAGAACAGGGAGACATTTGGGGGTCCAGATCTTTCTCCCTTCAACCCCTCTAAAGCCTCGTGCTCCTTTCTGAGAAGGCCCCTCCTCCGAATATGGTGTATGAAACTGAAACTACATCATCAGTTCATTTTGGATAAAGGGTAAGAATGAATCATGAATTTACTAAAATTGCTTTAAAATCTGTTCTTCCATCACCATTAACATAGTCTAATGGTTTAAGATCGTTTTCCTGCCATGAGAGCCCAGAGACAGTTTCGACATAAATTTTTCTCTACCGGTGGTGCTTTTATCAATCCAAACTCATTTAGGTAAATGACTAAACAAGAAACAACCTTACTTGTCACATTGAAAACTTTAAATATTTATATACATTGTCTTCATTCAAAGTGTGCTTACAGGCATTAACATGTAGAATAGAAACTTCACTAATGCCT
>SJYV01007526.1:0-21457 GCA_006410875.1 Neotragus pygmaeus
CTAGGTTCAGAAAAGGTGCATCAGCCAAAGCTTTGATCAAAACACCCTCACTGGGAGATGTGACCACCCTCCACTAGCATGTGGGGGGCCTGGACCCAGTGGTCAGCAGAGGTTTCACTGATGTGGAGAGGAAGAGAGTTACCAGGAATTCCCTGGGGCCATTCCTTTCAGTCTTCCCAGCCACACAAGGGAGAATGAACCACGTTCTGTGGATGACGTTCAAAAGGATCTTCATTTCTGCTAAGTTCCAAATTCCATTTAGACTCCAATGTAGGAATCACATGACGCTCTAAGCAGATCGACAATCTCTATGCTATACCATCTGGCTGTGTGTGTGTGTATAATTGCTCAGTCGTGTCCAACTCTTTGCAACTCCATGGAACCGTAGCCCACCAGGCTCCTCTGTCCATGATTCTCCAGGCAAGAATACTGGAGTGGGTTGCCATTTCCTCCTCCAGGGCAATCTTCCTGACCCAGGGATCAAACTTGCAACTCTTGGGTCTTCTGCAATGGCAGGCGGATTGTTTACCACTGAGCCACCTGGGAAGCCCCATACCATCTGGCACTAGCAAGCAAAAGAATCTTCCCCGGAGGCTCTTTTGAAAGGTAGCCCAGTGCTTGAAATCTGGCTCATTCACACTAGTTCTATGTAAAATGCACAAATGCCTCTGTGCAGGAAGGCCCATATCCTGTTCTCAGCCCCTTCCTTCATCTTTTCTGTATTCTCTCTGAGAAAAGAACATCTCACCCATTCCCATGGTTTAAGTTCTTTCCTCCTGAGGCAATTCTCAAATAAGCTTTCCTGTTTTTTTGCTTCTCTCCTAAAATACAGGATTGCAGTCTTTTTCTTAATCTAATTTTCTCATTTAATTGAACAACCACTATATGAATTCACTATTTTAAAAGTTTAAACTTACATACGAAGTAAAAATACCCCTTTTCCTACACTCACCAAATGTACACTTTAGGTTTTGATAGAAAACTCCAAATTGCCTGCCTCTCCTCCCACCAGTATCTGCACATATCTTGCTTACCTTTTAACTTTTCGCCTTTCTTTTCTTATCAGTCCCTCCAATTCAATACCTTCCAAATGAGGCCCATCCTCCTTCTCTCCAAACCCATTCTGTTCCAGTTAGTAATTTATGCATTTATTCAATACTATGTTCCCAGTGCTCTGTAAGACACAATCTTATTAAAAGTGGGAAATAGTGCACAAACCAAGAGCAAAAGTGCAGGGCACAGATAATATCATTCTATATTTTGTGTAACACTCTCTAAATGCTGTGTGAGCAAGGGAACCAGCACAGTCAGAGTATGTTAACTCGGGAAGCCTAGTTGGAGAGGGCAAGGATTCAGCAGTGTCGTGTAACATGTGTAGGACTGAGAGGAGAGAGGACTGCTTCCCTGAGGGGGGATGGAATGCTCTGGCAAGAGCAGGGACAGCTACATGCCTGGTGTTTCCAGTGGGTGGAGGAGAACAGCCTCGCTGGAACAGAGCCTTGGGCAGTCAGGCTAAAAACGCTCTCAAGATGAATGTGAGATGGAGTATGGCACTTTGTTGTTATTATTGTTTAGTTGCTAAGTCATGTCCAATTCTTTGTGACCCCATAGGCTGTAGCCCACCAGGCTCCTCTCTCTGTGGGATTTGCCAGGTAAGAATACTGGAGTGGGTTGCCATTTCCTCCTCCAGGGGATCTTCCTGACCCAGGGATCAAACTCAGGTGTGCTGCATTGCAGGTGGATTCTTCACTGTTGAGCAACTACGGGAAGCCCTAGTGGGGCACTTAGGTAACAAGAAAGGTTGGTCTCTGAGAACTTAATGAATGGAAATCAGTGTTAATGTGTGAGCTCCCAATAGGACAATGAGGGAAAATCAGAAGGGAGGTGATTTGGTCTGGGTTAGGGCCAGTGGACATCTAGAAGGGCATGATAAAAAAATTTTCTTTCCAGTAAAAATAATGCTTGTTCACTGTGGCTAATTTGTAAAACACTACATAGTTTTAAGGACTAAGACTTTGAAACGCAGTATAATTCCACAGCATTCACTTTCAACATTGATTAATCTAGGCTTGACTGACAGGACCTATAACAAAGTCCTACATAGGGACGAGGCTGTGTGAAGAGAGAAGTGTAAGGAGTTTGGATTTATTCTGGTTCAGGTTGCAGTATCAGCGCACTTTGTACATAAACATGACCATAGGGCAAACAGAGATCCTAGGATGGTGTTTAGGTAGGGAGGGTATAGGGAGGTAGGCCTCCTCTATAAATTCCCCTCAGAAGGTTAAGGCTTTGGGAGTCTTGGCAAAGAGAACTGAGGTCTAGAGAGGGGAGCCCTATTGGAATGATACAAAGAGAAATCAAGGAGTGGCAAAGAACCAGCCTAGGGTAACACTCAGGTAGCAACAAAAGGACAGCCCTTAAAGGGAAAAACAAAAGTTACATGAGGGGCGAAAGAACAATTAGCCAAACCAATATTCCTTCAAGTAAGTACTTGGTAACTTCTGTGTAACTTATACTGTGATTGGTGTTGAGATGTAAGAAAAAAGTAGAGCTCCCTGTGACCATATTTTATTACAGAGTGTGATGAATTCAATAATAATAGCAACATGGACAGAGGATTTTGTTGTGGGATGGAGGTGTGCCCTTGGGGATGGCTTCTTCGAGGAGTTGGTCCTGCACTAGAGGAAAAATTTGAGGTTGAGTAAAGGGAAGGAGGGCTTCCCAAGTGGGTTAGTGGTAAAAACTCAACCTGCCAATGCAGGAGATATAAGAGACACAGGTTCAATTCCTGGGTCAAGAAGATTCGCTGGAGGAGGGCATGGCAACCCACTCCAGTATTCTTTCCCAGAGAATCCCATGGACAGAGGAGCCTGATGGGCTACAGTCCAAAGGGTCGCAAAAAATTGGACATAACTGAGTGACTACACACACACACACACACACACACACACACACACACACAGGATTATGAGGGAGGGAGGGAAGTAATACTGCCTGGACTCTAGGAGGTGGTGTAAGCTGTTAGTGATAGAGCATGGGCAGCTGGAATGCTCATTCTTACCAACATTTAAAAAACAGCTGTCTTGTTTTTAATGTCATGGCCATCTAATATCCACCCACTAGTCTTAGTACCCATTGATTGATGGTCCTTGCTCGAATCGATTATTGCTGTATTGGTTGCCAAATGATCGTTGTTTAACTTCATGATTTTTTCTACGTCTGTAATTAGCATTCTACAATAAAGAAGATGTTTCCCTTATACTCATTCATTTAATCAGGATGGACTCGTGTGCTCTTATTTTATTCAATGGGTTGTTCCATCTTACTACTGTTATTATTTCTTGTAATGCTCAAAATGTCACATCTGGCTAGTGGAGGGCTTTCACAATAGTTCCGATGTGTTCTGACACGTTCCATATCTCTGAGCACTTCAGCGTGATGCTTTTTGGTTCACCTTACACTTTTCCTGCCCCAGCCCCAGAATCAGCTGTTTTTCTGAGGGGCCGTGGTTCCTCCTCTTGGAGAATGGTTATAGAAGCCAAAGTCCTGGTGCTTATTCCTACAGGGGTGCTACTGTCCGTATGTTTTTCCAAGTAGATTTATAATATGGTTAAATATATATATTGGACCTAGAAATATGAGAAATAGTTATAAAGGGCCTTTGGGGGATAAGTTCACTAATTTTGAATAGGGGCTGTGGATGTGATGAGTATTAAACCACGTTAGTATAAATTTCCTGATCTTGCTGATTATAATGTAAGTATGTAAAAGACCTTGTTCTTAGGAGTATTAGGGGAAGGAAGGCACAGTGCCCACACCCATGGAAGGCTTCTAGAAGAGATTTCAGAGCCACTGGGAAGTTCACAGTCCTCACCATTCTGCCTACGCAAGTGGATGCATCTCTCATTGGTGAACAAACAGGTTGAGAATCACAGCTCTGGACCCTGACAAGAGCCCCTAACACTTCTACAAAGACATCCTGAACACAAGGGAACCAGCGACCCTGATTTACGGGGAGAAAGGGTTGGGCACATACCATCAGTGTTCTGTATGACAGTCTGGTCCTTCACAAAGGCCACATCTCCCCTCTCCACCAGACACCTGTGGAGTCCCAGACAGGGAGAGAGAAGAAAAGAGGTCAGAGTTACATCTGTCATTCAGAAGGGCCATCTTATAATCTGAAGTTGTTTTTTTTTTAATTTTTAGTTAGATGATAATCGCTTTACAAGGTTGTGCTAGTTTCTGCTGTACAATGATGTGAGTCAGCTATACATATACATATACCTCCTCCCTCTTGAGCCTCCTTCCACCCTCATCTCACTCCTCTAGGCCATCACCAAGCACCAAGCTGAGTTCCTGTGTTATAGAGCAACTTCCCACTAGTTATCTATTTTTACATATGGTAGTAATATATATATATGTCAATAAGATTATCCGAATTCGTCTCACCCTCTCCATGCCCACAAGTCTGTTCTCTATGTCTGCATCTCTATTCTTCTGCTGCAAATAGGTTCATCAGTACTGTTTTTCTGGATTTCATATATATGCATTAATACACAATGTACAATTTTTACAATATTGTTAAAAAACAATCTGTTTTTCTCATTCTGACTTACTTCACTCTGTATGACAGACTAGGTTCATCCACATCACTACAGATGACCCAATTCATTCCTTTTTATGGCTGAATATTATACCACCTTAGAGATCCAGGGCTGGCTATCTGATATCAGCAACTGTGACTCCCATTTGATCACTAATCTTATATATTACTAATATAAGTAATAAGAAGAAAACAAAACCTCTGATATGCTTTGTAGTTATACAATTGCAGTTCTATATATTAAATTCTAAACTCTGGCACATTTTCTCCAACAGGTCTACATTCTTTTCCAAGCATCAATACAGATATTAGAGGAGGAGTTTTCCACCAAGGTGGTTCCTTATGGACAGTCTACTTGTGAAATTGGAAACTTGTGGACTGTGAATTGTTCTCATTCTAACTCACAAGGTGGTTCTAACTAGAAAATTGAGATAATCTTTGTTTATCCTTTGCTAGTGAGCAGTTTAGTTATGAATACCACCATCATTGTGAAGTTGATGGATTCATTAACTACCAGGGTTGCAAAGGCCCAAGTCAGACAAGATAGTTAAAAACTAATAAGGTCGTAAAGTGCACAGGTGTATCTTTAAAAACGATTAAAATTCCACGAAACAGAGATGTAAGCAAAGATGTAGAAATCATGGACTTCCCTTTTGTATATTTCTGTGGTCATAGGTCCCCCAGAGGTGATTGGAAGAGTGTGTGCTAGACGCTTGACTCCTGTGTTTATTCAATTTCGGCAGGGTTTCCTACCCTGGCACCAGTGACATTCGTTAGGGGCCAGATAATTCTTTGGTGTAGGGTGCTGCCCTGAGCATGTAGGATGTTCATCAGCCTCTCCCATTTAGCTGCCAGTTGCACCCCCTCAACCCTGCTGATAATCAAAAACATCTCCAGACATCACCAAATGTCCCCTGAGGGGCAAATCCCTCTCCCGCTACCCCCCGCCATTGAGAACTCCTGACCTGCAATGTACTACCAGTCTTTGCTGTCTATGACAGCCAGGTCCAGAGACGGTGTCCCGGAGGGACCTGGATGCCTCTTCACACAGGTTTCTACATATGTTTGTAAACATGCCACCCTAACATGCAGGACTAATGGGCTAGGAATATAAGAATCTCACCTGAGCTCCTAAAAGGAACTCTTGTCAGGGCTGGGATTCTTTTTTTTTTTGTATGAGGATTATAAGACTCACCTGAAAGCCCCTGTATAGCCATAGTATCTTTCATTGCTGTTGGGAACACACTCCTTTCCTGAACCCTTCTCTGAGCCAATGCACAGAGCACAGAGACTGGAATTTCGCTGAGATCCAGGTGCACAACCTGCGCTGAAAAATTCATCTGTGCAGAAGGACAAGAGAAAGTCAGCTCTTTCTGAGTCAGAATGAGTGGACTTTATCTAACACATCATAGGTGTGTGTGGCCCAGGTTAGGTAGAACATGCTTATTATGTGACCCGCCATCAACTCAAGACTTCCCAGGCAGTAGGTAGGCTCTGAAAGCAGAGAAGGCAATGGCAACCCATTCCAGTGTTCTTGCCTAGAGAATCCCAGGGACAGCGGAGCCTAGTGGGCTGCATCTATGCGGTCGCAAAGAGTTGGACATGACTGAAGCGACTTAGCAGCAGCAGCAGGCTCTGAAAGAAAACTTCACTGAGGCTGGAAATGGTAAGTAACCATTAGAAGTCAGGTGGAGGGGACTCCATCAGCCTCCCAATAATGTCGTTACTCACCTAAAGAGAGATGAGATGGAAATTATGTGAAAGGTGACTGAAGCAGGTGTAAAATTGAAGGTCTCACTCCCTGAGTTGTGCCATAAAAGAGCTTTTAACATAACTTAGAACTCCAAACTTAAGACAATTCTGGGGAAATCTCACAGCTTAGCTGCTCTCCCATGGCTGTATAACTGCCAGGAGGCTCAGGAGAACAGATGTGGTGCCCTTGCTGGTGGGGAACAGAACTCCTGAAAGTCGCCCCAGCCACCTTCCTGGCAAACTGATGTCACAGAGCATGTTAGTGCAAAGATGTGATTGCATCTCTGAATCTGAACCTCCTCTCCAATACACACAGGACTTGCCTGGTTCTGTCTTTAGAGGCCTCTCCTTTTAAAGTTGCTACACATATTTGGAGATGGCAGGGGGAAAGTACTCAGGAAGTTATAGTAAATAAGAACCACGAGGAAACATATCCATGGTAAACTTATGCACAGATTTTAGGAGGTAGAACTAAGGCCACACCTGAAGATATTCAGAGGACACAGAGAACAAACTGATTTCCACCCCTTCACACGGGCCTAAGAGCTGAAGCTGCCAAGATCTTAAAGAGACCTGAGAATCCCTTACACCATATTGCCTAGAAAGCTCCGTGGCATGGCTTGTAGCCATCCACCAAATGGCCATTTCCTCTTGTTTCTCTGTAACAAAGATCAAGTTGGTTTTTTTCTCTTAATTTTTTTCTCCATTAATTTTATATTGAGATATAATTGACATGTGTCTGTGTATTAGTTGCTCAGTTGTGTCCAACTCTTTGCGACCCCTGGACTGCAGTGTGCCAAGCACATTATATTAATTTCAGGTGTACAACATGATTCACTACTGTGACTATATTGTGAAATGATCACCACAATAGGTCTAGTTAATATCTATCGGCATACAGGGTTACATTTCTTTTCCTTTTGGCTAGGACTTTCAAAACGATGTTGAATAAAAGTGGTAAGAGTAGACATCCTTGTCTTGGGGAATGCTTTTAGCTTTTCATTGTAGAGTATGATTTTAGCTGTACGTTTGTCATGTATGGTCTTTATTATGTTGAGGTATGTTCCCTTCATGCCCAATTTCTGAAGAGTCTTTATCTTAAATAGATGATTGTTGTTGTTGTTCATTGTTTGGCCGCTCATTTGTGTCCGAATTTTTGCAACCCCATGGACTACAGCACTCCAGGCTTCCCTGTCCTTCACCATCTCCTGGAGCTTACTCAAACTCATGTCCATTGAATCAGTGATGTCATCCAACCATCCCATTCTCTGTTGTCTCCTTTTCCTTTTGCCTTCAATCTTTCCCAGCATCAGGTTTTTTTTTTTTAAAGAATTGACTCCACATCAGGTGCCCGAAGTATTGGAGATAGATGCAGCTTCAGCTCCAGCATCAGTCCTTCTAAGGAATATTCAGGACTGATTTCCTTTAGGATTGACTGTTTTGATTCTCCTTGCAGTCCAAGGGACTCTCAAGAGTGTTTTCCAACACCACAGCTCAAAAGCATCAATTCTTCAGTTGTTCAGCCTTCTTTATGGTTCAATTCTCATATC
The DNA here is from genome assembly GCA_006410875.1 of Neotragus pygmaeus. Lineage (NCBI taxonomy): Eukaryota > Metazoa > Chordata > Mammalia > Artiodactyla > Bovidae > Neotragus > Neotragus pygmaeus. Next base: position 7,906 of record SJYV01007526.1, read on the forward strand.
CATACATGACTACTGGAAAAACTATATCTTTGACTATATGAACCCTTATTGGCAAAGTATGTCTCTGCTTTTTAATACACTGTTTAGGTTTGTTATAACTTTTCTTCCGAGGAGCAAGCATCTTTTGATTTTGTGGCTGCAGTCACCATCTGCAGTGATTTTACAGCCGCCCAAAATAAAGTCTTTCACTGTTTCCATTGTTTCCCCATTTACTTGCCATGAAGTGATGGGACTGGATGCCATGATCTTTGTTTTTTGAATGTTGAGCTTTACGCCAACGTTTTCACTCTCCCCTTTCACCTTCATCAAGAAGCTCTTTAGTTCCTCTTTGCTTTCTGGTATTAGGGTGGTGTCATCTGCGTGTCTGAGGTTATTGATATTTCTCCTGGCAATCTGGATTCCAGCTGGTGCTTAATCCAGCCTGGCATTTCCCAGGTTGTACTCTGCATATAAGTTAAATAAGCAAGGTGACTAAATACAGCCTTGACATACTCCTTTCCCAATTTGGAACCAGTCCATTGTTTCATGTCCAGTTCTAACTGTTGCTTCTTAACCTGCATACAGGTTTTCCAAGGAGNGCGGTCGCCCTGCACTGAGGTCCGGATTGTGTGCCGCAGTTGCCCTGCACCATGGTATGACCTGTGTGCTGTGGTCGTCCTGTGCCGTGGTATGGCCTGTGTGCCGCGGTCGCCTTGTGTCACGGTCAGGGCTGTGTTCGGGGTTGGCTAGTGATGTGTTCCGAGTACTGTGCCACCGTCGCCCTGCACAGATTTCTTGGCTGTGTGCCGCAGTCGCCCTTCACAGAGGTTTGGGCTATGTGACGCAGTAGCCCTGCGCCGAGGTCTGAGCTCTGTGCCGCTCTTGCCCCGCGCAGAGGTCCGGCCTGTGTACCATGGTCGACCAGTGTGGTGGTCCTGGCTGTGTTCCGCGTGTGGCGAGCGACGAGTTCCAAGCTCTGTGCCACAGTGGCCCTGCACAGAATTTTGGGCTGTGTGCCGCGGTTGCCTTTCACTGAAGTTCGGGCTGTGTGCCGCGGTCGCACTGAGCTGAGGTCCATGCTGTGTGCCGTGGTCACCCTGTGCCCAGGTCCGGCCTATGTGCCGCGGTTGCCCTGTGCCAAGGTCCAGGCTGTGTTCAGCGGTCAGCTAGTGACAAGTTCCGAGCTCTGTACACCGGTCGCTCTGCACAGATTTCCAGGCTGTGTGCTGCGCTCGCCCCATGCAGATGTCCGGCCTGTGTGCCACAGTCGCCCTGTGCCGAGGTCCAGGCTGTGTTCCACTGTTGGCTGGAAAAGACTTCCGTCCTGTTTGCCATCGTCACCCTGCGCTGAGGTCCGGTCTGTGTTCTGCGGTCGGCTAGTGACAAGTTCCAAGCTCTGTAACCCGGTTGCCCTGCACAGATTTCCAGGCTGTTTTTTGCGCTCACCCTGCGAAGAGGTCCGGCCTGTTTACCACGGTCACCCAGTGCGGAGGTACGGGCTCTGTTCCACGGTTGGCTAGCAAAGAGTTCCAAGCTCTATGCCACGGTGGCCCTGCACAGGTTTTTGGGCAGTGTGCCACGGTCACCCTTCACTGAGGTTTGGGCTGTGTGCAGCAGTCGCCCTGTGCCCAGGTCCGTTCTGTGTGCCACAGTAGCCTTGAACCGAGTTGCGGGCTGTGTGCCGCAATTGCCTTGTGCCGATGTTGGGCTGTGTTTTTCAGTTACCCTGCGCCGATGTCCGGTCTGTATGCCATGGTCAACATGTCCCGACGTCGATGCTGTGTGCCAGGGTCGCCCTTAGCCGAGGTCCGTTTTGAGTGCCTCGGTCGCTCTTCACTGTGGTTTGGGCTGTGTGCCGCGGTCGCCCTGCGCTGAGGTCCAGGCTGTGTTCTGCGCTCGGCTGGCAACAAGTTCCGGGCTGTGTGCCAGTCGCCCTGTTCCGAGGTCTGGGCTGTGTGCCGAGGTAACCTTCTGTAGAGGTCCGAGCTGTGTGCCGTGGTCACCCTGTTCTGAAGTCCGGGCTGTGTGCCACGGTCACCCATCACTGAGGTTCAGGCTGTGTGATGCGGTCCCCCTGCTCAACGTCCTAGATGTGTGCCGTGATCGCCATGTGCCTTGGTTCAGCCTGTGTTCCGCTGTCGCCCTGTGCCAATATCCGGCCTGTGTTCCGTGGTCGGCTAGCGACGAGTTACTTGCTGTGTGCCGTGGTCGCCCTTCACTGTGTTTGGGCAGTATGCCACGGTCGCCCTGCACCGATGTCCCGGCTGTGTGCCACAGTCCCCTGCACTGAGGTCCACGCTGTGTGCCGCAGTCGCGCTGCGCTGAGTTCCGGCCTGTGTGCCTAGGTAGCCTTGAAACGAGTTCCGGGCTTTGTCCTGTGGTAGCCTTGTGCCGAGGTCCTGACTCTGTGCTGAGGTAGCCTTCTGCAGAGGTCCGGGCTGTGTNCTGTGTGCCGCGGTCGCGCTGCGCTGAGTTCCGGCCTGTGTGCCTAGGTAGCCTTGAAACGAGTTCCGGGCTTTGTCCTGTGGTAGCCTTGTGCCGAGGTCCTGACTCTGTGCTGAGGTAGCCTTCTGCAGAGGTCCGGGCTGTGTGCCACGAACACCCTGTTTCAAGGTCCGGCTGTGTGCCACGGTCACCATCTCCCCAGGTCCGGGTTGTGTGCCGTGGTCACCCTGAGCTGAGGTCTGGCCTGAGTGTCACAGTCACCCTGCTCTGAGGTCCGGACTGTGTTCCATGGTTGGCTAGCAACGAGTTCCAGGCTGTGTGATGTGGTCGCCCTTCACTGAGGTTCGGCTGTGTGCCGCAGTCGCCCTGAGCCGAGGTCAATGCCATGTGCCGTGGTCACCCTACTCCGAGGTCCGGCATGAGTGCCGCAGTCGCCTTGTGCCGAGTTCTGGTCTGTGTTTCGCTATTGGCTGGAGACGAATTCCATCCTGTTTGACATGGTCGCCCTACGCCGAGGTCCGGGCTGTGTTCCTCAGTTGGCTAGCGACAAGTTCCGAGCTTTGTACCCCAATCGCCCTGCTCAGATTTACGGGCTGTGTGCCTCCCTCACCCCGCGCAAAGGTCCGGCCTGTGTGCCGCGGTCACCCAGTGTGGAGGTCTGGGCTGTGTTCCGCGGTTGGCTAGCGATGAGTTCCAAGCTCTGTGCCACGGTGGCAATGCACAGCTTTTTGGGCTGTGTGCCACAGTCACCCTTCACTGAGTTTGGGCTGTGTGCCACGGTCGCCCTTCACTGAGGTTTGGGCTGTGTGCAGCAGTCACCCTGTGCCCAGGTCTGTTCTGTGTGCCATGGTAGCCTTTAACCGATTTCCGGGCTGTGTGCCGGGCTAGCCTTGAGCCGAGGTCGGGCTGTGTTTCGCAGTTACCCTGTGCCGATGTCCGGTCTGGGTGCCATGGTCGACATGTCCCAAGGTCGGTGCTGTGTGCAAGGGTCGCCCTGTGCCGAGGTCTCTCTTCACTGTGGTTCGGGCTGTGTGCCGCAGTCGCCCTGCGCTGAGGTCCAGGCTGTGTTCTGCGCTCGGCTTGCAACAAGTTCCGGGCTCTGTGCTGTGTGCTCTCTGTGCCGAAGTCTGGGCTGTGTGCCAGTTGCCCTGTTCCGAGGTCCGTGCTGTGTGCCGTGGTCGCTCTGTTCTGACATCCGAGCTGTGTGCCCGGTCGCCATCTTCCCAGGTCCGAGTTGTGTGCCACGGTCACCCTGGGCCCAGGTCCGNATTACAAGGGCCCAGTTTCCTTATCTGAAAACGAATGATTATTTATTTATAAGTAACAGTTATCTGAAGGGAGAATTCTGGGAGGATTAAATTACCCCCTACAAGACCCAATGAGCACACACATAGGTATTAAGACCTGATTGCCCAGGATGTGAAGATGTGAAAGTTCACAGCACAGTACACTCCAGGACCTTCCTGAAAAGTTTAAAAACCTCAAATAACAGTTCTTAACACAAGAACCAATGTTTGAAGCATAAAATCCTTAGTTGGAGTGTTCAGCCCAATTGATTATCAAAAGCTATTTATAAACTGCTTCAATACTGATGATATTAAAGCTACCAAAACTCTGTAGTGATCACAGAGATTTGGCCTCCCGGGTTAGAGCCCAAAGTCATTTTGACTCCTGACAACATTGCAGAGATGTCAGTCAGATACTTCTTAACCTCTCCAACAACGTGGCGTCTGCCGTCTATGTTTTCCGTCGGTCGTAATCTCCAACCATCTTCTTAATGTGTGACAATTTGCTCTTCAACTGTTTACAGTAATTCCTCTTACTTTTGTAATCTGCTGACTAAAAAAAGGGGGGGGGGAAATCGGGTAAGTTTAATAAAATAAAAACGAAGGCAGAGGTGAAAAGCAATAACAAAAAGGGAGTATTAGTCACACAGAATTGCAAGGAGTGTTAAATGAAGTAACACGCACAAGGCACCCGGCAGAATCTCTAACCACATGAGCAGCCGATTCTCTCTGCTCAATCATAGCTTCTATCACGAGTTTTACAAAGGATACACTCGCTTCTAATGATGTGGAAAGTCATCAAGAAAATGTATTGGCCTTTCTGGCTAACACATGATCTTGAAACAAAATGAGTAAAGCAAGAAACTGGTTTTACGGATTGACTTACAATAAGGAAACTAGATAAATGGGGAATGAGATAGGAAATTTTACTATATACACCTTTAAACTCTCAAATTAAAAAAAGTTATCTAGCTGCATCAGGTCTTAGTTGTGACATGTGGGATCCAGTTCCCTGACCAGGGATTGAACCTGGGCCCCCTGCATTGTAAGCTCAGAAACTTGGCCACTGGACCACCAGGGAAATCCCTGAAGACTTGAATTTAAATTCATGAAATTTCTAGGAATTCCCTAGTCATCTAGAGGTTAGGACTCTGCACTTTTACTGCTGAGGACCCAGGTTCAATCCCTGGTTGGGGAAATAAGATCCCACAGGCCGTGTATTGTGATTTAAAAAAAAAAAGACTGATGATGCCAAGTGTAGACAAGAATATGGATCAACAGGAATCTATAAACTGGTACAAACCAGGGACACTGCTGACAATCCCTACCCAACGCTGGACCCCCATTGCTCAATGACCCTCCAATTTCATGCCTATGAATATACCTAGCAAATGTGTGCCCATGTGCATAGATACTTTAAAAAATCACACACAAGTTACATACTCTATGATTCTATTTATGCAAAGTTCAAAATAGGCAATACTAAGCCATGATGTTATAAATTAGGATGGTGGTTACCTCTGACGTAAGTGTAAAAATTGGATGAGCATATAGAGGGTACCAGGAAATGTATTTCAAGGGGGTGCCAGTACAAAGTGTGTAGCTGCTTTGTGAAAGTTTGCCAAGCTGTATACTTATGATCTGTGTACTGTTAACTTCCTTTTTGACTTGTTTTATTTTTTTAAGTTCCAACTTCTTATAGTTTTCATCTTGCAATTATAGGGCCTTTTGTCTACAATCGTTTTGTGTGTGACAAGATATCAGAGTATCTAACGTTCTCTAAAGGTATCCAGAGTCATTCTCAAGGTTAAATGAAAGACACATATTAGAAAAGGTCTTCCTAAAAGAATCTTACAATCTAGGATACTTACTCCCTTAACTTGTTTCAGTCTATTGTACTCGTCAGCAGCAGCCTATAAATAAGAAACAAAGGAATGTGTTTAGTGGGGCATTTTCTCTTTCAAAAGTAACACTCCTGATGTTATACTTTGGGGCAAAACCTGTCGGCTTATGACAAAAATATAAGGAGCTAAAATTCGGCTTATGACAAAAATATAAGGAGCTAAAATAAAGAAGTCTTAAAGTTCTCAAAACCTTTATGGTCAGTGGGAGGGCCTGAAGGAATCCAATTACGGGAAATTTATGACACTGAGATGCTTCTCATGTTGCATTCACACCAGCAGGTAACTCTGTTCTGTGACTCTCGTCTCTCCCCATGCCAGTCCACGTACTACATGGACCCCATAAAGCTCTGATCCCATTACCATGATAAAATTGGTGTCAGCACCCCGTTAAATTCTCTACTGATCTAGTCTCCTATCATTCCAGTGCCCTTCACTTGTAACTCCTTAAAAAAAAAATTAAGCACTTTAATGCTTTCAGATTCCCATTGTCTTCCCTGATAGCTATACTCATGAGGTTCTCATGGACCTCCCCTGCTGTATGGAGAATCTGCCATAGTTACCTCTTAGTGAAGCCTTCCCTCAACTCGCCAGGCTTTCCGCAGACTTTATTCCTTCTCGGAGCACCTAGTTACAATACTTTCTATACATACTGTAAACATAACATTAGTGCCACTGTTTAACTTGTTAGGTGTTTCAGTTTCTCTTTTTTTTACCATGAGCTCTTTGAAGGTAGAAACATGATTTCCCTTTCTAACCTCAGCACTTCTACATCAAGCACACAGTAACAGTGAATAAGCATTAGATGAATTGAGAAAGGTTTACAGTACCATAGAGAAGACATAAAAGAAAGCAATAAACAAACTATACAAGAAGCAATTATTCCAAAACCAGCAAGCGGATCACCAGAATTAAAAATGGCAAAAAGTACTTCATAAAAGGACTATGAAGTTCCAATAGTACATGATGTGATTTTTTTTTTAAAAGGTTCAATACTGGTATCTAAGACACAAGGCAGTCACTTTTCAGGCATAAAATGTTAGTGAGATGTGGGTCACAGAAGCCCTCTAGAGCATTACTAGGGGAGAATATAGTTGATATAATCTTTCTGGAGGGTGGTTTTGCAACAAAAGTTTACACGTGCATAACCTTTCACTCAGCAATTTCACATATTGGGATTCATCCCTGCAGATAAGCAAGTAAGTGCACAAGGCTGGAGAGCTTCACCAGCGTAGGTTCACTAGTAGGGACAGGTCGGGGGAATGGGGGAGACAAACTTAAAAGTCTATTCATAGAGAATAACTATTAAGTAAATTATGGTACAATCACAAAATTGAAAATAATGAAGTTTTTTTTTAACATATAAAAATATTTTCTCAGCAAGTAGATCTTTATTATTGATAAAGATTCATTAAAAAAATTTAAGCACATTAAAGCTTTCATCCACGGTGTTCCATAAACTGTTGTTGATAATCATAAACTGCTGCTGAATAAAACAGCAGAATATAAGTAATGTCAGAAAATATTTAAAAAGAGAAACCTTCACAACGATGGGAGTAGGTCAAAGAAACACAAGAGGCAACTGAAAGAGCTCCTAGTGGTCCTCGCTAAAGCAACTCAAGCAACAAGACTAAGCAGTGCTGGATTGTAAGCTAAAGTTTAGAACAGATATCCCCACATCTACACTGATATAAATGATTAAATAAATGGAAGTGACAAATTTCCTGTGCAGACAAATTCCAAATAACTTGTGTACGTATACTGCCTTTAAAGAGCTGGAGCATAATTTCCTGATTTCTTAAGTGTGATCTATGCAGATTGACTTCCTTCCAAAGAGCACAACACAGAGAGGGGGCTTAAGAAGTAAAGAGTAACTTTACATGGACAGACACGACCCCAGACAGGTGATCAAGGGAGAAAAATAAAGACAAGCCACAAACTGCTGTTGAGTTAAAAAAAAAAAAAAGCAGGAAGGATACAAGTAAAACATGATTCTTTATCAAAGATTACTTCGCGGTACACTTCTGGAGGGAGGGGACATTTGAACAACTAATATTTTGGTTGAAAAAATTTAAGGCAATCTATTTTTCTGTATTCCATTCTGTAGTATTTGAATTTTTTTTTACAGGAAGAGTGAACTCTTTTTTCACAGAAAGAGTAAACTCTTTTCTGTTTATAAATAGAAAAATAATGTAGCTATTTTCTTTTAAACAGGAAGGGATATATGTGCAGATTATTTTGTTATAAATCTTAAGTATATTAGTACACTCTTCCATCTCAAAAAGACTTTAAGACTGTATTTCAATTACTATTCAATGAAATTACAGTTTGGTAATTACTAGCAAAATCTGTATCAATACTAGTATAAAGGATAATGGAGCCCCATAGACTACAATAAAATTCTATGTAATATCTAATTATCAGGTTTGAATTTACCATGTACTCTTCACTTTCTTCTCTATAGTCATCCAGTTCTTTATCCAGACGAGAGAGTTCTTTATTGACCTCATCAAGTTCTGCTTGTAGGCTCTTGTATTCCTGCAGGCCAGTGTCAAAACTTCTCTTGTAGAGTTGTCTTTGTTGATCTGAAGTGATAGGTGGATATTCCCTAAAAATTCAGAGAGAAAATGATTTCTTATATATCCTTAGCAGACTTAAGTTCCACAAAGATAATAAAGCTAGTGGCATGTGGAGAATGACATTCTCTTGATTTTCTTTTTGTTGCTATTGCTTATGGATAGAGGCAGGTGGGATACAAAGAAGTTCTTTTAAGAATGATTATGTTTAAATAAAACAAAACAATAAATAAATAAGTAAATAAAACAAAACAAGAATGATTATGCTTCTTACACCGATGCTCATCTGTTGCTTTTTTAAAACTTCGCTTATTGACTTTTAGAAATAAGTGTTGAAAATCATTATGAGATTTCGGGATGGTCTTAGGAACTCATTTATTCTGAATACACAACACCACAGGAGAATGGACATTTACATTTAAAGTCTTAACACTGGAATTATGAACACAAAGGATATTTTCATCCCTTCAGTGGCAGAGCAGCTGACTGGTGGCTGTTTTCTGCTACCATCTAGTTTTCAGATGGTTCTGAGCATTTTTTTGGTGGGAAGATGGGAGGGCGGGTCTTGTTTTTCCTTAACAGAAATCATTTTGATTGTAAAAGCAGACATGAAAAGGTCCATGTATGAAAATGCATGCTCACTGTAAAGATCATCTGACAGTGTGTCAAACTATGAAAAAACCCTGAAATTCTTACCACCTGTATCTCTCAATATGTCGGCTATTCCTTACATATGACGGTGATGCTGTTAACCACCCATAATCCACTGAGGAAATACTCTGAGTCGTTCCACAAGACTAAAGAGCTTCATAGCAATACGGAACTTTAAATGTTCTTATCTAAGACAGTCTAAGTATCTTCATTTTAAAGAGGGGAGAAATTAAATGATTTGCTCAGAGGGAAATGAGTATTCAGAATTTCTGAAAGTTTGAATTTAAATCTTGCACAATACAAGATAGGCAAACATTTTATAGAGAGGCAGCTAAATGAGACCAAAACTCTCGAGGGGCAAGGTGGGATGAAATATGAGAGCCACCAGTGAGTAAGGGATTTCTAGCTCTATTTGCCCTATCCATCCCTCCTAACAGCTTGAGAAGCAATGTTTTGATTCACCACAATTCACACAGCAAATATTTCTGATTTGTGTCCCAGTCCTTAGAATACTTGGGCCAAAAGGCTATAGGTCATACCCAAGTACAGCTGGCGATCAATGCTGGACTATCACCAAACCACTGACACAAAAAGTAACTTAACCACAACACTGAAACGTTAACTCAATTGTTTACACATCTGTTTGCCAAAGTCCTTTGGCTTAAACTTTTAAAAGAATCTCTGGTCTCATCACGAAAGCTTCACTTAAAAGTAAAGGCCAAAAGAAAGCGCCATAACACTAGTCTGGAACTTTCTTGGGTGGCTACTGGTGAAAATAAGTGTACAGCCCTGGCCAAGTCTGTCATTTTGCGGGGATGCATGGAAAGCGTTTTAAAGGTAAACACATTCCCTCCACGTCAATCGTTATTACAAAAGGGTACTAAGAGGGGGGAAATGTAACAAAAACCCGTCTCCAGCCCTGGTTGGGAAAGAATGAGGTTACACCACCCACCCCAGGCAAGGAGGCAACACCACGGAAACCATGGGATTTGGCAGAGCTTCAGCGAGAGATGCTCCGGTACCTGATCCAGTCGTCCTCCAGCTCATCGCAGGACTCGCCTCCCGTGGTGTAGTCTGTTTCGCAGTGGTCTTGCTCTGCCCGCCTCGACTTCCCTGCTCTGCCCTTCGCGGGAGCCCTTTTTGAAAGCGTCTCCAAGTTACCAGTGCTGCTGTAGTAAGGCTGCCGGAAGTCCTCCACAGGTGAAGTCAGCGGCAGCTCCTGAGCCACTTCCGGCACCCTAACAAAACAGGCATCATCTGTCCGTGAGCTCTACCGCCCTTGTCAGCGCACTGCGACCACAGAGGGCGGCGGCACCCGCGCGTGGGCCCGCGCCCAGCGCATCCCCAGCTTCCTGCGCTCAGCTCGGCCCTGCGCGGCTCCTCTAATACACCCGAGCCCCTCGAAGGCTCTCGTGTAAGGGGAGCCCGTTCGTCACCCTTCTATGTAAAGTGGCTATGAGACTTCACTTCAGGAAACTCCCACACACCTGGAAGAGGTGTTGACCTGACCTGTGCCCAGGACATGTCCACAAAAGGCTGTTAGGAAGATAACAATCGCTTTTCTTTTCTACAGGTTCTTCCAGTTCCATGGAATGCTGAGTGGGGAGAGGACAGCACGTCTGTATCTCCCTTTGGGGGCCAACTCCCAGAGATAAGCTCTTCGTAATACTGATTTTAGACTCCTTTATATCACTTCTCTTTTTAAGATACAATGAAAAATGAAACGAATTGAAATTTTAAACTAAAGAATCTAAAAAGCATTTTATATTGTAATAGATGAAAGGAGTCATTAACACCTATTTTTTTAAACTTTTTGTTTTATATGGCTGACTAACGATGAAACGGCGTTGTGATAATTTCCAGTGGATAGTAAAGGGGCTCAGCCAAGACCCCTTTAAACTGCACTGTTAAGCCTGAAGCCTTGAAGAATGACTGAAATGGAAGAGTTACCATTACACTTATTTTTCTAATGCCAATTATTTAATATTGCATCAGATTTTTAATCGCATAAACTGTTTCTGCCACAAGCACCAAAAAACAAAGCCTAACATGGAATAAAAGACCAAGAGCTGTGGCAACTCTCAACTACTTCTGAGTAACAGAAATGCAAAGCTGCACTCTCCCCGGCAGCAGAGCTGGAGAAGGGCAAGAGGAGAAACAGGCACCTGAGACTTTCCCACGTCAGCCTAGTTAAAAGAAGAATTTTGTTGTTGTTGTTGTTATTGCTGTCAACTTACAGAAACTGTCATCTTGAGTTTTATCCACACGGTGGACTGTTTTCTAGGTGATCCAAAAGTGCTTGGTTCTGTTGCCAAAGTCTTAAGACTTCTAATCACACTTACTAATTTCTTGTCGATGCCTAAAGCTTTGGTGGGTGATGGGGAAGGGGCGGGTAGTTGGAGGTGATCATGGTATTGAGATTTTCTTTCTAAATTCTATCCAGGTTAACATGGCTTTAAGTGCTCTGTTAACACTACCTCTAAAGGAAGGAAAATGTGACTTTCTCTGTGAGTGAATGATTAACAAGTTCCTAGACACTCTGCCAGGTACTATGCTTCTAGCTTTGAGGTGGCAAACAAAACCTTTAGAATGCAGTGGGTTTGTCTTTGGGGTTGNGTGCCGTGGTCGCCCTGAGCCGAGGTCCATGCAGTGTGCCGTGGTCACCCTGCTCCGAGGTCTGGCATGTGAGCCGCGGTCACCTTGTGCCGAGTTCCGGGCTGTGTTTCGCTGTTGGCTGGAGACGAGTTCCGTCTTGTTTGACATGGTCGCCCTGCGCTGATGTCCGGGCTGTGTTCCACGGTCGGCTAGTGACAAGTCCCGAGCTCTGTACCCCAGTCGCCCTGCCCAGATTTACGGGCTGTGTGCCATGCTCTCTCCGTGCAGAGGTCCGGCCTGTGTACCGTGGTCGCCCAGTGCGGAGGTCCGGGCTGTGTTCCGCGGTGGGTAGCGATGAGTTCCAAGCTCTGTGCCACGGTGGCCCTGCACAGTTTTTTGGGCTGGGTGCTGCAGTGACCCTTCACTGAGTTTGGGCTGTGTGCCACAGTCGCCCTTTGCCGAGGCCCGGTCTGTGTGCCACGGTAGCCTTGAACCGAGTTCCGGGCTGTCTGCCATGTTAGCCTTGTGCCGAGGTCCGTGCTGTGTGCCGCAGTTGTCCTGTGCCGATGTCTGNGTTATGGTTTTGAGTCAGTCAGTAAAGCAAACTGGAGGTTGTTGTCAAATTGGACTTCTTGTGTACACTTTCCATGTCACTGGTTTTATACTACAGAATATAAAACAATACTGTGTAAAAAATATTATTACACTGAAGAATTAGGAACTTATGAATTCTCTAATCCCATCACTGATCCAGGAATTTGGAGTAAGTCATTTCCCAACTTCAGCTCTCACTTTTTTCAACTAAAATGAAAGGGGCTCTTTCAGTTTGAGAATCATTTTCTGATTCTCAGAGGGAACAACGGAAGCTCTACTTACTGATGCCTCTGTAATGACCATACCACTTGACATGCCATTTCAGTCTCATGGCAACAGCTCTGTTTGGGCTCCGCTGCCCTCCAGCTCTTTAGCAGCTGCTGCAGGTAGGAGGTTTCAGGCCTTTCCTGAGCGGCCAGGGGGCTGGCTAATTTCTATCTTTCTTTTACAGTTTCTGAGTTTATGCTACAAGTTCTTTCTCCATCTACTGTGAGATGAGCTCACAGTAAATATTGGTAGAGTGCAAAAGTCAGCAAGAAAAAGAGGTACAGAGGTTTAGCTTATATAAAACACCAATATGCTAAGATTAGCCAGGCATTTTGTCCCACCTCAAATCGTATTTATGAAGAGTTGTTGCCTGAGTTATCACACAACTGCCCCAGAGGCTGCTAATGTGCCAGCCTGGGAGACAGGACTCGAGTGACGTTCCATTAGATAAATGTGTGACTTCTGACAAGTCCCTTCCAGACCAGCTTTCTCATCTGTACAAAGAGGATCTTAGAATACTGTTATGGGCTGAATTGTGTGCCCCCTTCACCCCAAGTTTGTATGTTGAACTCCTAACCCCTCAGAATGTGAATTTACTTGGAAATAGGGTCATTGTGATTTTTAAATTACACTCATACTGGAGTCATACTTTAATTAGGTCATACTGGAGTAGATTATTGCTGTTTAGTCGATAAGTCATGTCCGACTCTTTATGACCCTATGGACTATGGCCCGCCAGGCTCCTCTGGCCATGGGATTTCCAAGGCAAGAATACTGGAGTGCGTGGCCATTTCCTTCTTCAGTGGATCTTCCCGACCCAGGGATTGAGTCTTCTACACTGGCAGGTGGATTCTTTATCACTGAGCTGCCAAGGAAGTCCTGGCATTGGAGATATGCAAAGTTGAAAAGCAAATATCCCTCCCCCTTCCATTCATTCTCAGTTTTAAAAGATTTAGTTGGCTAAATATAGCATAGTTTATTTTAGTTTAGTAATAATTTGTGCATTTACTCATGAGTTAACTAAGATTACCTCATCAATGTGATATAATTAGTGCTAAAAATCAAAAGGAAGGTGATGTTTTTAAGTAGCTGTTGATCTCTTATGGTGAGTAAATACGTTCAATTCATTAGGTTTTTAAAAATATTAAAAATTGTCAGGACTCCCTTTACTACATTTTAAAATATAATGTTATTTTAATTGGAGGCTAATTACTTTACAATATTATATTGGTTTTGCCATACATCAACATGAATCTGC